>JACAXG010000089.1:1701440-1732765 GCA_018881555.1 Amblyornis subalaris
TTGGACTCGGTTTCCCAGCGTGCACCGCGCTGCCCGCGGGCACTTCCGCTTCCGGTACGTGGGGACGCGTAGCACGACGCTGCGGGAGGGCTGGGGGGGAGGGGCACGGCCGGGACCCCCCCTGAGGTGAGGGGGAGGCCGTGTCTGGGGAGAGGGGGGCACGGTCAGGACCTTTTGAGCGCCGGGGAGCCTGAGGGGGACACGGCCGGGACKGCCCTAAGCTGAGGGGGCGGTCGGGTCTGGGGTGGCACTGCCGGGACTCTCCTGAGGTGAGAGGATGTCGGGTCTGGGGGGGCACGGCCGGGACCGCCCTGAGTGAGGGGGGGATCGGGTCTGGGGCGGGGAGGGGACACAGGCGGGACCCCGGTGAGCTGAGGAGAGAGGTCGGGTCTGGTGGGGAGCACGGTCAGGACCTTCTGAGCGCCTGGGGGCCTGAGGGGGGCACGGCCGGGACCCTCCTSAGCGCYGGGGGCCTGAGGGGGGCACGGCCGGGACACTCCTGAGCTGAGGGGAGGCCTGAAGGGGGCGCGGCCGGGATCCCTCTAAGCTGAGATGGGGTTGGGGTTTGGGGGGGGCACGGTCAGGACCGTCCTGAGCTGAGGTGGGGTTCGGGTGTGGGGCTGGCACTGCCGGGACCCTCGGAGCTGTGCTGGGYCCGGGGCTCTGTGGGCGCCGGCGGGGGCTGGAGCCGATAAGGGTCCGGTGGGTGCCGGGGGGTCTCACTGGCTCTGTCCCCCATCCCAGAGCCGTGCGGGTCCCGGTGCCGCCCCGGAGCTGCCATGGCCCTGCCGGAGTGGCACATCGCCGTGAAGCTGGCGGAGCAGCCGCTGGCCCCCAAATCCATCCTGCGCCTGCCGGAGACCGAGCTGGGCGAGTGCCCGCTGGGCGGGTGCAGCATCTCCCACCTCAAGCAGCTCATCACCGGCAAGCTGCAGGAGTCCGTGCCGGACCCCGAGCTCATCGGTGCGTGCCCGCCGCCAGCCTGGCGCGGTCCCRCCGCTTGGGGACACCCTTGGCCCGTCCTCGCCGCGCCCGGGACACAACAGCCTGCTCCTGGTGGTGGTGGGAGGGCTCGGTGTTTGTTGCCTGTTTCCTTGGGATCACAGTGCTCCGGCCGTGTCAGCGCCCTTTTTAAGGAATTTTCGGACTTCCCAACCTCGGTGTCCTGGTGAGAGCTCTCATGAGAACTGAGAGAGAGGTTGGCTCTTCTAGAAGAGGTGGCAGAGTCACCTTTAGCGTATCAGCTCCGTGATTTCCTCCCTGAAGCCCAGCCCCACAACTTCCCTGTGTTGTTCCCAGATGGAGCAGCTACAGCTGCTCGATAACTCCCAGGGCTCTAAGTCACGCCTAGAGACCCTCAGCCTRTCCTTGGGCGGGCCACAGGTGTTTAGGTTCAGATGTTCCTCTCCCCTAGACCTGATCTACTGTGGCCGGAAGCTGAGGGATGACCAGACCCTGGATTTTTATGGAATCCAGTCCGGCTCCACCGTCCATGTCCTGCGCAAGTCCTGGCCTGAGCCTGACCAGAAACCAGGTGAGGAGGAGGCTGTGGGGTTACCCCTTGGATCTCCTTGGGATGTGTTTTCTAAGGGACTGAGGAACAGCTTCCCTCGGGATTCGTTCCTGGGAGGCTGCTGGGGAGGTTTCCAGGGGAATGAATCCCCTTGTCAGGGAACTCCCCACCTGTAACAGCAGCAAGTGGGTGTTAATTTTCCTGCTGACAGAAGAGCTWAGGAATGAGCTGTGCGGTGTGGAGAGGGATCATCCCTTCCTTAATTGCCCGTGATCCATTTTTGGGCGTTGCCAGGGAATCTGGAGCAAAGCTCCAGGGATGAGCAGGCTGGTGTGTGCTCCTGCTGTGCCTGACTGTACAAAAAGAGGAGTTAGAGTTGGTATTCCTTTAATGGCATGTGTAGGAGGATATTCCTATGTATTTTTATGATCTGAGAGTGCAGTAAGTCATCACTCTGCAGTAACTGCACTGAATCCAAGGATATTAAAGAGTCCCTGTTGCAGCATGGAAGTCCCAGTGGGATGGTACATGGCTGTGAGGGCCGACAGAGGGAGAGCTGTGYTTTGTTGTGCTGTTTTCCCCCCTCAGAGCCTGTGGATAAGGTGGCAGCAGTCCGGGAATTCCGTGTCCTGCACACTGCCCTGCACAGCAGCCCTGCCTACAGAGATGCCGTGAGTGGGGCTCCCCGCTGTGCTCCCGGGGGGAATTTGGCTGTCCCCTCCCTCTGGGGASAATCCCACGGTGGGGCCTGGCTGGGTGACGTTGCTGATCTGCTCTGCTTTCCCTGGCAGGTCTTCAAAATGCTGGGAAACAAGGAATCCCTGGATCAGATCATTGTGGCTACTCCCGGCCTCAGCAGCGACCCCGTTGCTCTGGGTGAGTCCAGGTGGAGGATCTGAGGAAAGGTTTAATTCCTGACAAGGAGAAGGGAGAATTTCCCTTGTCTGGAAAACGACTCACATTTTTGGCCCTTTGTGGAGCTTAAAAGTCAGTGACTGCTCAGGAGGCAGTTGTGCTCCATTGGTAATGTTTAGGGATGGATTCTGGCTTCAGAAGGATTGGGGAACAGTGGGGATGGATGCTTTCTCCCTGGAGATGGATGCTGGCTTCAGAAGGGTTAGGGAAAGCAGGGATGGATGCTTTCTCCCTGCTGCAAAGTGTTATAAAATCGTTCATTGAATCTAACCTGTTCTGGGATGGTGCCAGTAGGAGCCAGGTGGAAGTTGGGATGCAGTCACAGCCTGGCTGCAGTGAGCTGGGGGCCAGCTTCCATCCTGCCCTTGAGGTGGAGCACCCATGGGATTTGCTGGAAAAGCCTCATCCCTTGGGTGTGTGGCTGTGACCAAGAGTCTCTCCAGGAAGACATGAAAGGCCTCAGAGAGAACAATAAGAGTATTTATGATGTTAACTCATGACTCAGTTCCTGGAAAACAATTCTTATTTGTCCTCGTGGCTTTTGTATGGCTGGCTCCTGTTTCTCGTATCCTGTCTCACTGTGTGTTTCCTGGTCTTTTCTAGGAGTTCTGCAGGACAAGGATCTGTTTTCTGTGTTTGCAGACCCCAACATGCTGGACACGTAAGAGCCCTGAGCTGGGGCAGTGATTCAGCAGTGCTTTTGTCTCCYTGTGTGTGTCATCTGCTTCCCTCTGGGTGGGAGAGAGCTCTGCTCCTGCCTGCTGGTGTGGATACACCGGGATTCAGGCTGGGACACCTCTCCCTCAGAACAGGGAAGAGGGATTCACGGCTTGGATTAAACCAAAGGGTGTTTAGTGGGAGGCAGGGCCATCATCACCTCCAGATCACGGGTTCCAATCTGGATGTGGTTGCTCAGAGCAGAGAGTTGCTCCCATGAGAGCGTGTGGGAGATGAGAACCATGGGAAGGCCAGCACGGGATCCAGAAGGATCCCTGGCTGCCTGGAGGAGCTTGTGCCGGGCAGCCAAAGGCGGCGGTGCTGGTGGGAATGGCCGTGCCCCAGTCTCTCAGGGCTGATTCCTCAGTTTCCCTGTGCACACCACTCATCCTGGCCCTGCTCCTGCCCAGGCTGATCCCAGCTCACCCTGCCCTGGTGAATGCCATCGTCCTGGTGCTGCACTCGGTGGCGGGAAGCACCCCCCTGCCAGCCCCGGAGACGTCGTCCCGTGCCATGGCCTCCGGCTCCTACCGGGACATGCCAGGTACGGCTGGCTCAGTGGGGACCTGCAGGAGCCACTGCAGGATCAGGGAATCCCACAATGGCTGGGCTGGGAGGGGGACTCRGTGCTGACGCCTCTGTCCTGACTGTTCTGGCTGCACGGCCAAGAACTCCCCAGGAGTGGTGCCTAATTCCTGCCCCTTTTCTACACCCATTTATTCCTCTCTCTGGTGCAGGTGGCTTTCTCTTTGAGGGGCTCTCTGATGATGAAGATGACTTCCACCAGGTAAGCAGCCAGCCTGGGTGGAACACCTGGTTTGGGGCTTGCAATGTGGGTTTAACTCGTAGCCCTGGGACTCCAAAGCTTTTCTTTTCCTGTCTAGTGAACAGCATGAGCTGCTTTGGCTCCCGAGGGGATTGTGGAGACAAACATATTGATTCTGGCTGCTTCCATGCTGTTCAGGAGAGGGTTTTCCTCAGTGCTGAACACAAAACAGGAGAATGGAACAGCACATGGCCTCAGAGGAAACGCCTCCATAGCCAAATTGTGCACAGATGAGGGTGAAGCCTGGGAATGTTGGTCCCTGTCCTTCTGCAATCTTCCTCTCCAAAGGACAAAGTGTTCTGTGAGAGAAACTGGATATTTAGGTGGGAAAAGTGCCTGTCAGCACTCTGGTTTGAGGCTGATGGTTGATAGATTAAAGGTTTCCTGCCAGTTTCCACAGCTGACTTTGTGGAAAAAAGCACATCCCACTCTGTCATGTTTGTCTTTCAAAAGTTCCGCACTGATGGGTTTAGGGTGTTGTAGGAAAGGGATCCGTGGGAACGAGCACGAGCCGGGTTTGACTGGGACACAAACACCAACATCGCAGGTGCTGCTTTTTCTCCTCCACGCAGAGCACGAGGTCCACGCCCTCCAGCAGCACGTCCGGCTCCCGCCCGGCTTCCCTGGGATACGCGGGAGCTGCGGGACCCCGGCCCATCACCCAGAGCGAGCTGGCCACAGCCCTGGCCCTGGCCAGCACCCCCGAGAGCAGCTCCCACACCCCCACCCCGGGCACACAGGTAACAGCACAGCCCTGCTGGGGGCTGGGACACCTGGCTGATTCATTTCCTCAGGGATGGGTTCTCTTCCATATGATCCCAACCCCCAGGGAACAGTCAGCACTGGCCCTGGTCAGATCTGGGACACCTGGCTGATTCATTTCCTCAGAGATGGGTTCTCTTCCATATGATCCCAACCACCAGGGAGCAGTCAGCACTGGCCCTGGTCAGATCTGGGATACTTGGCTGATTCATTTCCTCAGGGATGGGTTCTATTCCAGCACCTAGGGAACAGCCAGCACCAGTCCTGGTTAGGTCTGGGATACTTGGCTGATTCATTTCCTCAGAGATGGGTTCTATTCCAGCACCTAGAGAACAGCCAGCACCAGTCCTGGTCAGGTCTGGGACACCTGGCTGCCTCATTCCCTCAGGCATGGGTTCCTTTCTGTATTATCCCACCTCTGGTAACCAGGGAACAGCTAGCACAGTCTCACTCGGGTATGGGACACCTGGAGCCTTCATTCCCTCRTGGAAGAGCTCTCTTCCATGTGGAATTGAGGACGGAGGGGTGCTGCAGGTGTTGCTCTGTGCTGCCTCTGGTTCCTGTAAGTCTTCTCCTGATCCATGCRCAATTCCTTCTTCCTAGGGCCACTCTTCTGGGACATCGCCGATGTCATCCAGTGTCCAGTCGGGAACCCCCATCACCAACGACCTGTTCAGCCAGGCCCTACAGCACGCCCTGCAGGCCTCGGGGCAGCCCAGCCTCCAGGTCAGTGTCAGCCCCTGGAATCCCATATCCCACTGTTACAGGCTGGAGGTGGTTTTCCAGCTGCTCCTMTGGCAGGAGATCAAGCTGGAAGGGGCATCACAGGCCACTGGAAAATTAGAGGGTGGAGCTGGGATGGAGGGATGGTGGGTTTGGGGAGTTTACAGCAAGACTGAGCTTTCATGAGCTGTTTGCACACAACATCGTGGCTGTGAGCTGGATGAGGTGGGAGAGTGCAGCATGGAAGAGTGGGCTGTGGGAAAGGCTGCTGTTTTTCCTGCTTGGATTCTCACATCCACCCTTAACTTCCCTTCTTTCCCGTGAGCAGAGCCAGTGGCAGCCCCAGCTCCAGCAGCTGCGAGACATGGGAATACACGACGAYGAGCTGAGCCTCCGAGCCCTGCAGGCCACTGGGGGGGACATCCAGGCTGCCCTGGAGCTCATCTTTGCTGGGGGGGCTCCCTAAATTCTTGGGCTGGACAGGTGAGTTGCACTGGGGCAGCTGTGCCATTCCTTGGGCTGGCCCTGGCTCTGTGCACAGGGGTGGCTGCTCCTWTCCTTGCTCTCCTGTTTGGGGGCAGCTCCTGATCCTCTTTCCAACCTCCTYCTCCTGCCCACCAGAGACGAGACCTCAGTGTGGAGAAAGGAAGAGGTGGCTCTGTGCTGGAGAGACGTGGCCCCTTCAGTTCTGCAGTCTCTGATCTCTCAACACATTCTTTGCCTGTTGTTTCGTTCTTGCCCCCCTGGTATGCCCCATCCCATCCTGTGCCCCCCCCACCGCATTAAATGGGCTGCATTCAATTCCCTGCCTGCTGTGTGGGTTGTGATCTGTCCCRGGTTGTGTTCCAGATCTCCAAGGCCACCGTGGAGTGAAGGGAGCTGGAGGAAAAGCTTGGCCTTTGTGGGAGGTGGTTGTTGCAGCAGARGGCACTCCC
Source organism: Amblyornis subalaris (assembly GCA_018881555.1). Lineage (NCBI taxonomy): Eukaryota > Metazoa > Chordata > Aves > Passeriformes > Ptilonorhynchidae > Amblyornis > Amblyornis subalaris. The sequence continues at coordinate 1,707,832 of JACAXG010000089.1, forward strand.
CTGCCAGCTGACAAGGACGAGGGCACTGCAGTTCATGGCCAGCACGAGGTGACAGTGACAAAGAAATGACAAGCACAAGGACCGAGGCTGTTGCAGCGTGTGAGGGGCAGTGCCTCCGTCACAGCCCAGCCTGCCCGCAGCCGATGTTTTCCAAAGTGTCCTCTAATCCTGGCCGCCACCACGTGCCCCCGACCTGGGCTGCAAAGCCAATTAGAGGCACTCGCCTGTAATTGCACTCAGTGGGAGCTGAGAAAAGCCAGGCCTGGAGCTGGGCCTGGCGTCGCTCCGATGGCAGCGCCGGGATTAACGAGGCATGAAAACGGGAGCGGGTTTGCCTCGGATGCCGCCGTGCCTGTGACAGCACAAACGCTCTCCTGCTTTGCCTCCAGGCTGCCTGTGCTGCCCTCTAATTCCTCTCCAAGCTCTCTGATCCTCGCTGATACCATCTCGGTATCACCCGGCAAATGCGGGATTGTTCTCCCCAGGGGAGCCCACGACTGATAGGCTTTAATCCTGTCGAGAGGATTAAGGCCCTTGGGAGGGAGGGGCTGTTTTTATGCCTCAATATGTGGGAGATAAGATGTGATGGACATAAATGGCTTTCCTGCCTGACACCCTCCCGGGTCCCTGCCCTCGGCACGCACTCGGCGAGCTCGGGGCACACGTGATTTTCTGTGTAAGAAAACTGGTTAATCCCTTCCCATCCCTGGTGCCTTGGCTCCTGGCTGGGCTGGGGGAGGAAATGGCATATGCACRGCATCCTTCCTCCCTCCCTCCCCCACGAGGGGAGACGAGCCCTGCTGTCAGCCCCCAATCCTCCCCGGGGGATAACTGCGGATTAGCCGGATCACAGATGCTCCTGCCCAAAGCTGGGAAGCGTTTGCAGGCTCTCCTGGATCTGCTCTAGGACCAGAGTGTCCAATTTGCCTTCCTGTACCATTTTACTTCTCACTTTAGCTCTCACTCCTGCCCCAAAATGGTGCTTTTCGTGTCACTCTTGTRATATTTGATCCCTTAGTTGACCCACGTTTGGTATGAAGTCACTTTTGCTGCTATTTCTGCTTCCCCGCCTCCCCAGACAGCTGAGAACTGCCAAGATATTTGGGCTGGGAGTGACTTTTCCCTGATTTCTTCCCCAAATGGCAGCGCTTGGCTGGGAGCAGCGGCTCAGGCGCACACTCCCTGGCTGAACTGGCTGCAGCAGAGGAGAAGTTGGCAGCGCCGGCGCTCACGACGCGAGCGCCGCGTGCGCTTCGCTTCCCTCGCCTGCGAGAGACGTGCTCGGCAGCCGGGGAGGGGGGAGAGGCTCTGCCTGGCTCCTGCGGGGCTGGGGAARGAGGGGGGAGGAACGGGAGCTCTGCTGCGGGAGCTCTGGAGGAGAGGGGAAGCTCGGAGCGAGCTGGGAGCGGTKGTGCAGCCACCGGGTGAGCGCTGCATCCCGCCCGCTCCGGGGGCTGAGCGTTCCCGCTCCCAGCCTGGGATGGAAGAAGGGCTGGCGCAGGGAAGTGATGCTCGTGTGGAGCAGCAGAACAAGGGGGAGAGGCTTTAAACTACAGGATTAGGTTGGATATTAGGGAGGAATTCTTCCCTGTGAGGGTGGGGAGGCCCTGGCACAGGGTGCCCAGAGAAGCTGTGGCTGCTCCATCCCTGGGAGTGTCCAACACCGGGTTGGAGCAACCTGGTGTGGTGGGAGGTGTCCCTGCCCGTGGCACGGGATGGGCTTTAAGGTCACTGAGTTGTCAGTGGCTGAACATGACAGATTCCACTCTTTGGGAGCGAGCTGCAGTGCCTGTCCCTTGTGGTCTGTCCTTGGTGCCACTGCCCCTCCTCCTGCCCCACCTTTGGCTGCTCCTCCCACATCTGGAGTAGAGTGGGATCTGCTCTGGTTGGGTCTCAGTTTATCCACACCCTGCCCGTGTGCCCGGCTCCCACCACACTCCATTCTCCAGCCAAGCATCCCTGGCCTGAGGCCTCGCTGGGAGCAGACTGGGAAGTGTTGGCTGACCCTGGAAGAGGAGGAGGTCACACCACAGTTCCCCAACGTAAGCAGGGACCTTCTGTTTCTGACATCAAAGAGGAGCTCTGGGTTCAGTTCCCTCTCTGCCTTAATGGGGCTGACAGGGGAAGCTGTAACAGCGGGTGTTTACAGAGGCATGGGAGCAGCTGCTTTTCCTCCTGTTTTCCATAATCCTGTTATTCATCCTGGTGCTCGACACCTGGAGGGGGTGGTGGTTTGGCTGGGCTCTGCACCACCACGTGTGCTCTGCTTTTCTCCCTCGCCCAACTTGAGGCMTTTTTCTCCTCGTCTCTCTCATTTGGAGCTCCGTGAGGAGCAAAGTGGTGTTGGGGGGGATTAATTTTCCAGCAAAAAGGTGGAATGGAGACGAAAAGGAATCTCCCAGGCGGCTTTTGCAGTGCCCCAACCTGTGTGAGCACCCAGCTCCACCTTCCCCTGCTTTCACAACGCTGCTGGAGCCTTCCCGTGTGGGAAGGGAACGCGGCTGCCGAGCTCTATCCCGGGAGCAGCCGTTGGTGTTGGAGCCATTCCCTGTCTCTGTGCAGACACGGATCTCTGCCGTGGGTGTGYGTGGGTGCCTTCTTGCATCACAGCAGAAGTCACCGAAGTTCCAAGCCCTTCAGCCTTGGTTTCTGCTGTCATGGGGCTCGTGTTGGACAGATTTCCATGGAATAATGTTTGTTCCTTGCTCCCCCAGCTCTGACCGTTCCTGGCTCCATCACCTCGTGGGGCTCCACGCCTTGGCCTCCCAGCTCCTCTCTGGCACTTTAATTCCAGAAAATGAGTGAAGGTGACTTTCTGCAGTGCCCCAGGATCTGCTTGGGCARCCTGGCAGGTACATCCAGCAGGAGCAGCAGCAGGAATTTGTCTGGCAGAGCCTTTGCCCATCAACCTGCTTTCTTTGCAGAGGGCTCGGTGGTTTCTTGGCTGCTTCCGGCTTTGCCCTTGGAGGAAATGCCAAAACACACAATAACTTTTAGTTTTTCTTCTCTTTCCAGCTCTGTGCTGGTTCAGTGAGCTGAGGGGCCTCAGGGAGGGGACAGGATATGGGAAGGGCCAAGGGAAGAGGGGACAGAGGTGGCCTCGGCAATAATGACATTTTGGTCTTGCTCTTTCTCAGGGAAACTTTGGGGGAAGGAGGAAAGTTCTGCTGCTACTGGGACAACTTATGAGGTGAGAGCCCAGAGACAGGGCAGGTGACACAGTTCAGCTTCCCAGTGCCCCATGTTCTGGGGGATTTGAATCACGATTTTCCTTTTAGAAGTGATGAAAAAGGAGCTCTGCTTTCACTCCTCAAAGCCTCCTTTTAAGGTTGCAGAGTTGAGAACCCACGTGATGTACAACAAACCAGGGTGGTTTTAACGCAACTATTTTAACTTGGGGAAAGCAGAAATGGACTGAAAATGTCACACTGTGAGAATATTTCTATTTCCTTATGTTCCCTTTTATATTTATAGTATTCTAATATTCATAAACGTGTCCCAAAATCCCTTTGAGAGGGTTTTTTTTCCCCCCTCTATCTCTGAAATAAATGCCTTGCTGATTTAAGAGCATGGCCTGCTTGTTCAGCAGGGATGAATTAATTCAGGTGCTGAGCTTGAGCTGTGGAGTCTCCAGGAGCCATAAAAGCATCAGATGGGAGCCAGAATTCCTTGTTCTCCCGCAATGGCCAAGAACAGAGGCTGGAGAAAAAATCTGGGAACAGAGTGAGCAGAGAAGGATCCATTTCTAAGAGATTTTCCRTGTTGTCTGAGGTGTGGGGGCTTTTAGAGCTGGGTGTGGGGTGTTGATAATGGATCCCACGTGACAYTTTTCTTTAAACAGGTAAATTTGTGGCCTCTGTGTCACCCCAGGAATGGGTGTGGAGCATCCAGGAGTGCTGCGGGGTTCCTGGGCCRGGTTCCAAGGCATCCAGCAGCTGGAAGGAGGAGCTGTGGGACAGTGGCACAGGTACTTTTTGGGATGGTGGTTGCAGTAAAGCTCTGAGGTTTAACTTTGGGGTGCCTGTGGCCACTGGGGCAGGAAGAAAATGGTCCCCTGACCTCTCTGGAGCAGAAGGAGCTGCTGGTGACAGCAGAGCTGAGCCTGCCCAGCACACTCCAAAGTGCTTCCCTTGGTGGCCATGGGTTTGTTTGGCCTGTTGCAGGGAAGGGAAGGAGTGCTGGCCATCCTGTCTCCGCAGGATTCCTTCCCCAGGCTTAGCTCCCTGTCATTAAATGCTTTGATCCCCGAGGATTCTCAGTTACACATCATTTAATCATCCCCCAGGTCCTGCCAGCTGCTGTCTGGTCAGGCGAGTTCAGGGCTGTTCGTTCTCCCTCCCCCTCATCCTTTCATCCCTGTTCTCCTCCCCTCCCAAAAGYCTGACCTGGCTGCTTGTGGCTCCCTGCAGTCCCTTTCCCAAATGAGCCACGCGGGAACGAGCTGGTCCCTTAATAACCGGGAAGCAGGTGACAGGCAGCACAAGGAAAAGCAGATGGGAGACAGGATGAAAGGGGAGCTCTTCCCTGCCCAGCCCAGTGGAAAAATGAGTCAAGGGGGTTCAGCACATGGTGMGATCCTGCGCTGTTCCCACTCTGCTGCTGGAAGAGATGGAGAACTTCCCGTGCCTGCCGGCCAGGGAATGGCCTGGCTGTGTGGCTCTGGTGCTGAGCCTTCGTGTCACCAGGCTCAGAGTCGCTGTCCCTCTGCGTCACTGAGCCCTGGGGTGGCTCTCAGGGGTCAAAATGAGATCCGTGTCCTGCTCCCCTTTCCTATTTTCCCTGTCTCTCCCATCCTGGCGAGACAGATAACGCTGCTGGAAGCACTCGAGCGCTCCAAGGTCAACTTGAAAGGAGTTTGCTTTTCCTGAGCAGCCTCCATTTATGTTTATGTGCCTGGTCGGCTCGTGAAGGGCTCTGGCACTTTTCCCAGCAGCAGCTGGAAGTGGTTTCTTGGGAACCAGGTGAGTTGTTTGGATTCCCTGCAGAAAAACGTGGGCCGAAATGCCAACTGATATTATGGCAGGCAGATTGCAGGGGGATTAAACCTTAACTGAGGTGTTGCCAGGAGGACTTTGCAGCTTGGATAGGGCTGATAAAGGGGGTTTATAGCCTCGTTTAGGGGATGGTGGTGCTGGAATGTTCTTGGGGCCTTCCAGAGCTGCTGGCAGATGTGGGAATCGCATTTTGGGGAGTCCGAGACGTGGCCATTCCCACASGAGAGCACGTGGCAATGCTGCCCTGAAATCCAGGCCCTGCCAGGAATCAAAGGAAAGAASGATCAAGAATTCCAGGTGTGTAGAACACGGTCTGACCTGCTGGGCCCTCCTCCCTGCAGCTCTCATGGTGGGAGTGTGGCTAAACAAACCCACTTATTCCAGTTCTTTTTGTTGTTTTAATGTTATTTAAATTGGGTAAGACTCTGCCTTGGATTTTRTTTACTCTGCCTGAAGCTTTTGGCACCCCTGTCTCATTTCCTGCCCCACTGGTGATGTGACACCTTCAAGTGAAGCTCCTGTGCCCCTCAGATGGTGTTTGATGACAAGGGTGGGGTGTGGATGGGGTCATGGGGGCTGAGGCTGTGGCCAGTCCTCAGGCAGGACCTGTGACCAGTGAATCACGTGGTGAGACTGGCCTGGAAGGTCCTGGGTGAGCCCCTGGGGCTTCCTCGGAGGCAGAGGGAGAAAGGGAATCTCCAAATCGCTGAGTGCCAATCAGCTCAGTTTCTTTCTGACAAAATCTCCTGGGAAATCTTATCTGGGGGGCAAAATCTCCTGAGAAATCTTATCTCGGGGGCATGTGGCTCCTCCACCCCTTTCCTGAGTGGTTTTTAAAGCCCTGGGGGTGGCATTGAGCACGTTTGGGCCACTGTTCTGTCCTTTGGCATCGTGGCAGAAGCGAGGGGGGGAAGTGGTGCCAACTGATCAGAGCCCTCAGACTCAAACCAGCTCAAAGAGATGAGCCTGGAGAGCTGGGAAGTTCCCAAACGCTGCAGGGCCGTGGCCTTGGGAAGGGTGGTTGAGGTTGTGGGAGCTGCCTGCCAGGAATGGGAGCTGCAGGGGGAGAATTCGGGTGTGGAGAGCAGAAAATGCAGCAGCTTGCTGCGGAATGATCCGCTCTGCTGCCTTCCCCCCTCACTCTGTCAGCCGAGGAATGAAGGGCCTGTCAGCACCACAAGGAGCTGTGAGGGGAATTGCACTGATTCCCTCTCCAAATCCAGCCTTATCAGTCAGCTCGTTCCCAAAAGGCACTGGGTGAGAAAYGGGAGCTCTGATATTCCAAAGGCATTTGTGTCCCAACCTTCTGGGCCAGCAGTCCAGCCCGCAGCAGGTCCCTGCATGGGTTTAGCACAGGATTTTCCAGCTCTGGGCCCAAACATGCAGCCCAAACTGATGCCTGGGATCATGGAAAAGATGCCTGATGGATGTGGTGAACATCCTCAGCCCTCTGTCCAGGCCAACAAGGTCCCTTTGTCCTGTGGGGGCTGRTAACGGCTGGGAGTGCCACACCTGGATGAGGAAAAGATATTCCTGGCTTGCACAGGGGTGAGGTTGGTCTTGCTGTGCCTTTTTTCTGTTTATGCTTTGCCCGTGTCTGTCCTTCCAAGGGTCACATTCCTGATCCGAGGCCAGGGGGAGGTAATGGATATGTTTTCGTGGATAACATCACCACATGCCTGCTCGGATGCCAAGTCAAACTGGAGATTTCATGGTAATTGGGCTGCCTGGGCCACAAACATTCGGTCTGTGATGAATAAAACTGTTCCTCTTAGGGAAAAATCTGTGCTTTATGATTCTGACAAGATTCCTGGGGGAGGCTGCCTCCTGATCCGTGCTGGAACCGAGGCGCGTGATCTGGGAAAAAGCTGCTCRCCGGGGAAGTTCTGATCCCGGAGYGGAACAGGTGGAAATTTCTGCAGGAGGGGCCTGAGCTGGTGCCTGGAACCCAATCCCTTGTGGGATAGGGGAGGACGTGTSGTCCTGAGCAAACAAACTGTCCTCCCCGAGGTCCTCCCCTGCTTTGGGAAGTGTGTCCTTCATTTCTGGGTGTGTTCAGCACTTCCTGACAACTGGGACAGGGCTGGAGCAACCTGGAAACAGCTCTTCCATCGCAGCTGTGCTGCTCTGGAGGTCTGGGAGCCAGCCCTTCCCACGGAGTGTTGTCCCAGTGTGCTCTCCGGGTCGTGCCAATGTGKTGGAATCACTTTCCCAGGCACTGATCTCGTGTTTCTGGGAGTCAGGTTCCTCCCCGGCTGAGCAGTCACGTTGCTGCCCCGCAGGAGGTTGTGGGGAGGAGAAAGGGACACTAAGGGGAGCTGTAGCTTCTGGAGAGGGCAGAACCAGCTCGGTTTTAAGGCAGACTCTTCAATAAGCAGCATTTTGGGTGGGATGCTCCCGTACGCTCCCATGTTCCACCACTATCCCTGTTTTCTCCTCCCCTCGGGCGGTTTTCCTGGTGGGACAGATGCAGGGATCTCGCACAGCTGCCTGTCTGCTGAGGCTGCAGCAGCAGCATCACTCTGAATCCAGGACCATCAGGGTCCTGAGCCTGGGCTTTCCCTGCTCCTGGCCTAGGAGACGTGTGGGAATAAAGCCCAGAGCAAAATGGAAGGGCCGGAATGGCTTCAAACGGAGAGAGGGCAGGTTTAGATTGGATATTAGGGAGAAATCCCTCCCTGTGAGGCTGGCACAGGTTGCCCAGAGAAGCTGTGGCTGCCCCATCCCTGAAAATGTCCAAGGCCAGGCTSGATGAGGTTGGAAAAACCTGATCTGGTGGAAGGTGTTGGAAGACAAGGGGSTCTAAGGTCGCTTCCAACCCAAACCGTTCTGGGATTCTATGAACACTCCCAAAGTCCTGAGGGAGCCCGAGGGTAAATTTTATTCCCAGGAATGCTCTATTTTGCTTTAGGTGGAACAAAACACCCCACCCTAAGAGCTAGAAGCAGCTGTGCTAGGAAAGGGCATGGGGCTGCAAGACCCTGAACGAAGTAAGTTTTTTTCAGGGAAAAAAACTCCTTTTTTTCCCTGCTACAAACCAAGTGATCAAGGGCTCTGGCACCTCGGGGAGCAGACAGGGAAACCCAGCTGGCTCTGGGGTGAGCACAGTGCTTCGARGCTGGGAATCACCACGTTCAGAGCGAGAGAGCAGAATGAGTGTGGTTTATCCCCGTGTAATTACCCCGGCAGATGCGTGGCTAAAGGGAACCCACGCACACGAATAGAGTTGGTGGGAAATCCCTGTGGCTCCTGAAAATTCACCCTGAGCCGGCTCATTAATTTTTATTTTTTGCTTCCTCCACAGTGCCCCCCCCCCGCCCGCCCCCTCCAAGAGCGGAGCGGGGCCGGGAATGCGCTTCAATCCCGACTTTTGAAGGGCGCAGCTGCCTCATCCCCGCGCGTTCCCGGTGGGCTTCTCCTATTCCGGTCACGTCCCCACCTCCTCGCTCTCCGTGCTCGGAATGCCCTGCTCCTCCTCATTAACCAACCTCACAAAGGCTCCCGGCCCTTCCCGGCCTCTCCAGGGGGAGCTTTGGGGAGAGGGAGGTGACTTTCCAAAGGTGGGGGCTGTGCTGGGTGTCCTTTCGGGGAGCATTTGCATGACAAAAGGGCGGGATGGGCGGGAAGGGATCACCTTCAGCTCTCCTTCATCCCGGTTCCAGGCTGGGATGTCGTTCCCTCCCACGCCGGCTCGTGTGGTCGGCAGAGGGGTGTGTGGCAGTGGGATTTCCCGAGGAGTGGCCCTTTCCTGTTGGCACACAGGACGCGCTGCAGCCTTGCTGCAGCCTCCTCCCCGTGCCAGGGGCTCCTGCTCCAGCTGTTCCACACCTGCCTCCCTACCTGGATCTGCCCTTGCCACATCCCTCCGCACAACCACCCCTCGTCCCTGCTCTCTGCACCCTTGGTTCTTAGACATATTCCCAATTTTATTGCATTTATCCCGACCTTATATTCCCCTTCCCGGCCTCCGTGGGAAGTTGTCTGCAAACCTGGGGCCAGCTGCAGCTTTTCCCCCAGCACCTCAGCGGGAACAAAGCCATCAGCCCCCCGCTTCCTCCTTACAGGAGGAGGAGGAAAACCCAAAAAAAGACCGGAAAAAAAAAAAAAAAMCGGTAAAACCCGCAGAGGGGAAACTGCTGGAGCTCAGGTGTTGAATTTGTAGCTGTGGGGTTTTGACTCTGCTGTTCCGCCTCGTTCCGCCCTCTCGCAGCCATTGGCTGCGGCTGCAGTCTGCCAGCCTTTTGTACCGGGGGAGATGCAGCTGTCAGGCTCTCCGGCTCCYGGCTCGCTCCCGGACTAGGAATGGGCAGGAGGAGCTCGCCTGTTGCCCTCCTGCTGGCCCTGTGGCTCGGCCAGCTGGGCGCGTGGGCRGCGGGCCGCTCCAAGGTGAACCCCCGGATCATCACGGCTCCCCAAGGTGAGTCCCGGGCTGCGCCCTCGGGATGCGGCGGCTCCCGGCTGCTCCCTGTTTCCTACCTGGCTCTTGTCCTTGGAGCAGAGTTGGTCTRTTTTGATTTCTTTTGTTTCCCCGGGGAGGCTTTTGGCTCTCCTTGAAACGTTTGTGTTCTCAGGAAGGTGCTTCTGGCTCGCTTGCTTTTAATTGCGTTTTTAGACTGTTCTTTCCTTTTTGTGGCTTAAAAGCGTTTTCCTACGAGCTGGGGATATTTAAAGGTTGTCTAAAGCTTTTTTTTTCCTGCCAGCCGGGTGTATTAAGGGCTGTCAAAAAGCTCTGAGGCAGACATAGGATCCATTTCCCCAAACTTGCAGATCTCCAGAAACGAGAAGTGTATTTACATAGTTAATGCACTTATTCATCTGATTTAAGTTCCCCTGGCTGCTGCAGACGAGTTTTGTGAGTAAATATTTGCAGAAGACCCCTGGGCTCTGGGGAAAATATATAAATGGCACGTTAAGGACTTTCCAACCAGCTCGGATCTCGGCAAATCCGAACAAAGAAATGTTTTCAAGCTCAGAGCCCAGCCCGAGCTTGGTGCGCCGGAGCCGGTTTTATCCCGTGCTTCCCAAGCTTTGGGATGAATCCCCTCCGGGRTGGCTGGAACAAAGACCCCGCCTTGTCCCCGCCGGCTTGGGCCGGCCGGGCGGGCTGAGCTCTGCAGCACAAGGGCTCCTCTGTGCTCCCCATTCCCTGGCAACTTCCGAGAACACCCGTCTCCCCCGCTTCTCTCGCTGCCATCTGTCATTCCTGCGCCGGGATTCCTGGTGCCTTTCCTCGGGATGGAGGGCTGGGAGCGGAGGGGAGGGCGCCGGTGGGTGTGTGCCGCCCGGAGGTGGCCTCTGCTGTCACCTTGTCACACAAAGGGGAGAGGCAGGGGCGCGGAGGGCAGGGAGGGTTGCTCCGCTATGGCGTCACCGGGGGTGGCTGCAGGCGAATGAGGTGGCTGGGAAAAGGGGGTGGCAGGGGGGGARAAGGTGCTGCTCCGTGGATATTTCCCCTGCCCGGAGAAGGGGTGAGGGTGAATTGTTGGGGTTTGGCGCGGCTGGAAATGCCTGTCCTGGAGTGAGGGAGAGGGATGGAGTGGCCGATTCCCYGCTGTGTCTGTCCACAACGCTGTCATTGTCCCTCACCTGAGTCAGGGTGGCCTTGGAGCCTGCCGGGACCTGTCACCTAGAGACGCCGAAACCAATTAGCGTTAGGACATTTACCTGCTCAGCTTATCTCTGTTCTGGGTTTATCTGGCTCTCTAATTATTTCGGAGAGCTCAGCAGGGCCCCAGGCCAAGAGGGAGTGCAGTCGGGGAGGTACCTGAGCGAGCCGTGTCCTATTTAACAGATCCTGTTTTCCTTGCTGTAACCTCTACCCTTCAGAAGTAGGTCTGTGGGTGAGGAGGAGGAGGGTGACGACACCTCCAGGGGCCAAGGGGCTGCCGTGGCTCAGGAGCCCTCCAGAACTTCCCCTTGCTCCAGGCACAGCGAGAACTCAGCGCGTTGGGTAAAAGCGGCGCTGGGCACGTGGCTGCTGCAGCTGCATCCCCGCTCGGAGCTCGGCCCTCCCCGCGGGGGTGAGGGAGCTGCAGGGCTGGTTTTCAGCCCGGCCCCCCGTTCCCGGAGGTGGGAGAAGGATGAAGAGCGGCGTTCCCGGCCCGGTGCTGCGCTTGCGGTGGTGCAGGGCTGGCCCCGGCCCTGGGCTCTGCGGGAGCTGGCAGCTCTCCCCTAATTAAATTTCTCACGCGCCGCGGCCCCGCAGCAGCGCCGGGTGATGCGGCTCGGCAAAGGCACCTCCACGTGCTCCAGCCCTGAGGAGGGTGAGGGGACAGAGCTCTGGGGGTGGGCAGGGCCGGGCTCTCTCCAGGAGGGATCCATCCCTGCCTGCAGCACAGGGGCACAGCAGGAAATWGGTGCTTGGAGAACCTTTGCATCTCTCAGCCTTGCTGCCCTCACCAGCACCGTGCCCTGGGGGTCTGATACCGAAAGTCTTATTCAGCCCGTTTTCGGTGAATTTGGGGACATCTGGAGTCTCCCTGCATCCACCAGATCCAGGGAGAGCCCTGCCCTCCCTGCAGGTCCCTGACCATTCTGCTGTTCCCAGTCCTTCGCTGCCCGCTTTCCCAGTAAGAAACAGCTGAGGGGATGTTGTGAACTGGGAAAAAATGTAACCAGGCTTAGGTGGCACAATCCTGAGCTCGGACCTGCAGACAAAGAAACAGTGTCAGCCTCTCTTGGTGCTTTGGAGCTCCTGGTTTAGTAATTCCCAGTCCTGGGGCCTTGGACAGGGTGGCTGGAGCGCAGTGTTCCGCAGCTCTGCGTTCTCGGGGGCTTCGGCCCCAGTTCTGCCTTATTTTGTGTCCCCGATAGCCCAGCGCAATGGGGGGGCAGGAAGGGACCTGCTTTCCCCAAGGATCAGCACGGTTCCATGGGCCCCTGGAGCCCTCCCAGCAGCCGGCACAGGTGGCCAGCTCCGGCTCCCCGCGGGCAAGTGGTCACTGCAGAGCACTCCCGACTCCGCAGGATTCCTTCCTCTTGGGGAGCCCGGAGCAAAGGTCAGCTCCACACCACTCAGAGCTCAGATCCTTTTTGCTGACGAAGCCTTTGCCCCATTCCCTTTACAGCTGACCCGGGGTTATCTCCTGGCTGTGGCCCTTCCCCGTGTCCCAAGGGAGGGAGATCCCGGTGCCGCGTTCGCTCTCGGCTCGGAGTCCCCGGGAGTGGGAGCGAGCTCGGCAGCCGGGGCTGGCGCGGCGCTCCAACCCCGCACGCCGCGTTCTCATCATCCCTTCCCTCCCCGTCCTCCCCCTGCCTCCCTGCGTTTTTCCAGCTCTGAGCGCTGACCCCGCTGGGCTCGGCWTTGCCAAAGGTGCGGCCCCATCCCGCCCGGAGCTTTCGCCCGTCAGCACGGATCCCGTGTTCCCCCGCGGATCCGCCCGCCCGCCCGCCCGCAGCGCCGCATCCCGCCGCATCCCGGAGCCGGGGGGTGACGGCGGCGGCGCGGGGCCATCCCAGCCTGGCTGTCTCCTGACCGGAAAGTCACCGAGCATCGGGAAAACGCTGAGCGTGGCAAGGAGCCTGCGGGCCGGCTCGGGCTGCTGCAGCCCGGGGCCTTTGCAGCAGCTCGGCTGTAGCTGCTGCCGCGCTCAGGAATTTGTCCCTGCTCGCCCGCACGTGCAGCAATCCGAGGAAAACTCGGATGTTGGCGTTGGCACCGCGCGGTGGGATGGGGTCTGGCTGTTTAATTAGTCCCAGCTCATTAACAGGTGAGGGGGGGATGGGTTCTGAGATGAACAGATCTGTTAGGGAGAAGGAAGATTATACAAGTGACCCTTGGCTGCCTCGACTGCGTGAGCTGGCTCCAGCCCGCCCCGGGATACAGSAGGCGCTTGGAATGGCAGTTCTGGGAATTGACGTGGGCTGCCCGTAACAGCTCCTGGGCTTTGCTAAGCTCGGCTGCCTCAGCAGGGCTGGCTGGGAGCTGGGGGGGCTCTGCGAGGAGCTCTCCGTGCCCCCGGTGCCGTGGGGCTGTGTTCCCCCRGAACCTTCTGGAAAGGGCTCCAGGGATTTTGGATAAGGAATGGAGGCACAGCMCAAGGGGGAATGGCATCATACTGCCAGGGGGCAGGGTTAGATGGGGATATTGGGAAGGAATCCTCCCTGTGAGGGTGGGGAGGGGCTGGGATGGAATTCCCAGAGAAGCTGTGGCTGCCTCATCCCTGGAAGTGTCCAAGGCCGGGCTGGATGGGGCGTGGAGCGACCTGGGAGAGTGGAAGGTGTCCCTGCCCAGGACAGGAGGTGGGATGGGATGGACTTTAAGGTCCCTTCCAACCCAGCCTATTCTGGGATTTGTGGCAAAACAAGGGATTTTTGGTGCCAGCAGCAGCTTTCCTTCCTCGGTGACAGCATCTCCGTTTTTTTTTGTGGTCCCATGGTGTGAAACATCTTTGTAGGACACTTTCCCATGAAGCTCTCGGAGCATCACCATTTCCAGGAGAAAGCTGCTCGCTTTCCCAGCAGTGCTATTTTCTCCTTTTCACAGGGTTGGAGGATGCTGGGAGCAAGAAAATGTTGGTTGAGGGGGGGAAAAAAAAAATATGTTTTGCTGTGTGCAGATTGAAAAAGGAGAAAAGCAAACCAAACAAATGGAGTGAATCACAGCCACCTCCTGTTGCAAGAGCACGACACAAAAACAACAGGCAGGGGAGGACTAATGGAAGTTGTGGCTGGAAAAGGGAGCCAGATGCAAATTCCTGACCAGCTTCCCAGCTCCGTGCCAGGCCTGGAGCTGATGTGGGGACAGCAGATTGGCCTGGGAAGGTGTTCTGCAGTGGATGCAGTCAGATTTTKTGCCTTAAATGGGACAAACTAAATTTAAACCTGAGCGCTTGAGTACAAACTAAATCTGAATTTGAGCACAAAATAAATCGAAGTGCMGAGTACAAGCTGCTTTTTAAGGAAACTTGTATCCAGAAAAAGGGCTGGAAGGTGAGTTAGGAGCGGGAAATGGTTGGGTTTTTGCAGCCACCTCCATCCCATGGCATGCGGCTATTCCTGGCTGCTCCAAGAATAGGGCTCGTTCCTCCTGTTGGGCACTCTTTTCCTGTCAATCCCAGCTCCACCCAGAATGCCGTGGGAGTGCCACAGGAGCTGGATGTGGAAGCATCTGCCACCAGCGCCGATAATTCTGGAGCGGTTTAGGTGTGGAGGGACAGGTTTTGGATAAAAAATCCTGCCTGTAGCGACAGCTCCGCTTCTGGAACTTGTCCCCTCCCCAGCCTGAGCCCCAGCCCCAGCCCTGCTGCCCTCCTGCAGCACTGATTCCATGTCTAATCATCCACTGGGGTTAAATATTCCTCTCTATCCAGCGTGGTGTCATGGGAGGGAGAGGGCACTGCAAGTTTAAGGAGTTGTAGGAGTTTCCTTGGGGAATTCATGGCCAGTTCCAGCCAGACACCTGCCCTCGGGCTGCTGGCAACAACCCTGGCCGTGGCTTTGCTCGTATCTTGGAGTTTTGGGAAGCCTGATCCAAGCGTCTGGTTTCAAATTCCTGCCCGTGGGGCTTTCCGAGTCCGAGAAATGCGGAGCTGCAGCCGGGGCTGGACGTGAGGGGAATGGGGATCCTGTGCTGGGAAGGGCTCCACGGCATTCCCTGGCACAAACCYGAGAGGTCCCAGAGCTGGGACCTACCTGATGCTCATTCCAGGTGTGGGAAGCCTCCAGGAGCGGGGAGGAGGCTGGGAAGGGCACGGCAGGGCCCTTCCCAATCCCGAGAGGAAGTGCCTCGGCCGCACACACATCTCGTCTGTGTTCTCCAGGAATAAAAACTCTGGAGCCGCAGATCTTCCCACCTYGCAACCTGCCTGGGGAACTTCCCAGGCTGCCTTGCCCTCTGCCCACCCCTGTGCTGGGAGAACCTGCCTGGGCAGGGATTTCCAGCTGCAGGGAGCTGGGATATGGGAGCCAATTAAGCAGGGTTGTTTTGCTGGTGGATGCCGATCGAGCTGCTCGGGGCAGTTTTTATCCCCCGAAAGGCCTTTGATGGCAAATCARTCCCTGGATCTGACTTTCCCGGTGGGAGGGGCTCCCGGCTCCTGCTGAAGCCGTCCTTTGTTGTGTTGACACAACATCCAGCGGAGGTTGTGCCATTGTTCCGCTGACCGCAGGATAAAATTCCATAATCCCGGCTTCCGCCAGGAGCACGGCACGGCTCGGCGCTGTCACCACGGAGCAGAGCCTTTGGGAAGCCACACAACCTGGCTCCGAATGCGGCCCCTGCGGTCCTGGGGTGCTCCGGGGCCGGCCGGGAATGCCGTATCCGCCGGATGACGGGAATCCATGGAATCAAAGGCTCCGGCCTCGCCTCGCAGCTCCAGTGCTGCATGATTGGGGCGGGGAGCGAGCAGGGGAGAGTGGGGCCGTGTTAGTATGCAGGGAATACTCTGCTGTGCCTGCCAGGGAGGGATTTGGTGTTTAATCGGGAGAAATCCAGCATTCCTGGAGCATGGGGCGAGCAGAGCCCCGCGGTGCTGCCCCTGTTCCCTGGCTTTGATTCCAGGGCTTGTTCCTCCCGGGATACAGGTTAGGGGTCTCTTTCGTTGCTCGCTGAGTGGGTGTTTGGGATCACTGCCTGTTCCAGCTTGGAGAGGGGTTTTTTCCTCCCCATTCCTGCCCCAGCTCACCCCAACACCGCTGCCAAGGCGCTCCCAGGAATGGAGCGGGAATGGTTAATGTGCCAGGATATATCCTTCCGGAGCGAAACTCCAAAAAGCACAATTGTCTGGTTGGAGAGTGCTCTGCCTGCCGGGCAYTGGGATTGCAGAGGAGCTGAGAGCTTTTGTAGGATGGATCCCTGATAATGCAGGCTCCATTGTTTGCCCGGCTCCAGGAAAGCTGTGGATGGCCGGGATCTCTCCAGGGCAGAGTGAGCACCCCGTGAGCGCAGGAGCTGCAGGAGCACGGAGGGGGGAAAAGCCGGGGAAAAGCAGGATGCGCCCTGTGGAAGCCGCTGGGAATGCGTTTGGCTGAGGGTGGAAAAGCCCCGCCAAGGGGAGGATGTTGATGTTGGTGGTCCCTCAAAGCCTTGCCCTTCCTTTCGGAGCGGAGCTCGGAAGCCGTGGGGGAGGCAGAGATAAGAAAAGATTACACGGAGGCTTCTTGGCGGGTGATGAATCTCCCGAGCGCTCATCTCCAAACTGCCTCGGGGGCACAGCAGGAGGAGAAAACCCAGGTGAAACTCCGGGGCCGTGCCTTGCTGGGATCTCGAAATGAGGTGGAGATTGTGAGATGTGTCAGGCTGTGGGGCTGGGCTGGGGGAACGGGGGGGGCCCAGGTGCAGTTCCCCCCCAGAGCTTTCACACCTCTCTTTTTCTGGGTTTCCCGTAAGCTCCCCGACCCCTTAGGGGGGTTTTAGGGCTGTGGGTCCCCSCATCCCTCTTCCCCCACCTGTGCTGCCCAGTGCTGCTTCCCTGAGCGAGGAGYTGGAGCTTCCCCCTGGTCCCAGATGGAAAATGGAAAATGGAAAGGAAAGCAGCCCACAGCCCAATCCCTCCCTCCCAGCTCGGCCGCTTTCGGGAACCGCAGCCTTTCCTTCAGGATGGAGGGAACGGGAAAATTCCAGTCAGGGCTTTTACCCTCTCCGAGCTGACGACGGGAGAGCACTTTGGAAAACCATTTAACCTGCTCCATCCTTTCTGGGCGCGCTGCTGGGATGCAGCTGTGGGAAGGCCTGGCCAAAGGGAAGGCGGTGCCGGACCTGGCCCGTGCCCTTCCCCGCCCCGGGGGAGAGGAGAGGCTTTGGAATGCGTAGGAGGCGATGGATGCCTGCGACAGGACTCGCTGATCCACGTTCCGGACTCGGGGTGGGATGGACACAAGCTGGGGGGGCTTCCCTCGGAGAACAGGAGCAGGGAATGTGTCTCTCACTTCAGCAGGAAACATTTTTAGCCCTCTGGCTGCCCGATTTCCATGGCTGCTCCCCATTCGAGGCACAGAGGAGTTTCGGGGGTCCCTCCTSCTTTTAGGGAGAGGGGAGAGCAGCAAAGCACCAACCCCTCCCGAGCCGTGCCAGGCACCAGCTCACGGCCACGCTCCCAGCCAGCTCCMAGCTGAGTAGGAAGGGCACAGAGAGGGAGTGAAAGCGGGACTAGGGTGATATTTGGTCCCGGAGGAGGCTCTTGGGGGAATGGGACAGAAACCTGGGGGTGTTGGTTCTGCTCTTTTGCTTCCTTTGAGAAATGACTCAGTTGGAGCACGAGTTGAACCGAAACAGTGAGGGGCTGCCCTGTTCTCCACGGGGTGATCCCACAGCCTTYCCAAGCCTCTCCTTCTCCAGAGGATCCTCAGGGAGCAAGGGCCCCGCTCTTGGGGTGCAGCTTGGCAGGGTGCAGGTGGCAGAAGCTGGGGATGGGAGGGAGCAGTGGGGAGGAAGTGGTCTCCCCCCTCCCCACATTTCTTGCCATGATTTCATCTTCTCAAAACCCCGTCCACGAGATGTGAAATGTGTCACTTTTCACGAGGTGCGGTGGTGGTGGCATCCTGGGGACCTCGCAACCCACAACCCCTCAGTTATTCCGTGGCAGCTCGGAGCAAACCTCCCCAAAATGTTCCTCCTGGGTCATGTCATTTACAGTCAGGTTGTTCCTATAAAAAACCCCGTTGCTGCAGGCTCTGCCCGGTCCCAGAAGCCCATCAGGCTGCCTGAGGCATCCATCCCATGGGAAGGGGACGCTCCCGGGCGAGCAGGGCTCTGGGGAGCACCTCCCTGTCCCCGCTGTGGTTCCCTGGTGTCACGTTGTTCCCTCGTGTCACTTTGTTCCCTTTGCGCAAAGTCACGCCGGGAGGAAAACTTAGCACAGCAGCTCCTTGGAGACACATTTCCTCTTCCTGAAATGCCTCAATTCGGGAATTTATAGATCATCTAAAAAAGAAAAATGCAGCTTGGCTCCTTGCTGGCTTCCGTGGTGGAGCCGGGCAGGAAGGAGCGTGAGGCTCTCGGATGGCAGCGCTGGGGTGAGTCCAGTCCTGCTCCAGGGATGGAGCAGACCCCTGGCAGCCCCGTGGGGTGGCCTCGTCCCTCTGGGGCAGGTGCTGTCACTCCCCTRGGGGAGATGGTGGGGCAGGTAGGAAATCCAGGGATTGTCCTCCTGGCCCGGCCTGAGGGAATGACGAAGCTCCGGCTGCACGGCAGAGTGACGTGGGAGCTGGGATCGAGTCCCGACCCCAGCGCGGGTGACTAAGGCGGTGGACCTGAATCACATTCCCGGGACAACGGTGGGTCTGGGCTGCCTGTCACGCATCCTGCACGCGCCGGGGAAGCGGGAGCGGAACAGGGATCGGTGTCATCGCATCCAGACGGCTCCCATTTTCCCAAAAGCGGGACGATGCGAGCGGCCCGGGGCGCACAGCCCTGACTCAGAGCCGGGCCCTCGGCGCTGCGGGATGAGGGCACAGGTGCAGGGAAGGCATCCAGGGGACACTCCCACGTTCCCAGCCCTTGAGTCAGCTCGGAGGAGGCAGCTCTTCCCGCTGCCGATCCCAGCCGGATTGCGCCGTTAGCGAGGTCGGAACGTGTCAGGGCTGTTGGAAGAGGAAGGAAGGAATAGAAGCCGGGGAGCGCGTGGAGCGGGAAGGGGTGTGAGCGGCGGCGGAGGCAGGAGCGTGCCCGCCGTGGGATGCGCGGGCAGCGGAGCAGCTGGCGGTGCCATCGGGGCCACCGGCACTGGCAGCGCTCCGACGCCTTCCAGCGACAATTCCCGGCGGGGTCGCCCGGGCGCCGGGAACGCGGCGGCTCCGGGGACTTGGCTGCCTTCGCCGCGCTGACAGGACCCGGCACCACGGCGCTGTCGATTCCAATTTTCCGTGGCCCAGCCCCGTGTCCCCGTCCTACGGCGGCAGCGGGAGAGTTTGGGATGGCACAGCTCAGCCAGGGGCGGCACAGGGGCTGCGGTGGGAGCAGGCAATTCCAGGGAGCGGGAGAACTCCATACCCTGCTCTCCCACCTCGTATTCCAAGGTGGCTCCCACTTAACAAGGGCAGCAAGGAAAAGATCTGCCCCTTGCCTGCACTAGCTCCTGAAACCCAGCAGGTTCTGCTCTCATCCCGCTTCCATTTTCGTTTCTCCCACGCTCTATTTCAATTCCTGATTTTAACGTGCTGGCCCCGGAGCGGGCTGGAGCCATCACCTCCATTCCTGGGAGACACCAGCGGAGCCTCACCCACTCCCGGTGCTGGGAGCCGCGCGAGCCGGTGACTCAGGAGTGTCTGGGATGCCRGAGCCAGCTGCCAGCCGGGAATGGTGGAGTGTGGAGAGGGAAGCAGGGCTGAGTCAGCCTCAGCCGGGCTGGGAGCGTGGTGCTGGAGTTTGCCTGCTCCTCTGCTCYGGAGCTGGGAACACCGAGCTCTGGGATGCTCTGGGATGCTCTGGGTGCTGCTGAAGGGGCTCCTGGACCCACAGGGAGCCAGCGAGCCACCGGCTGTGTCCCCGAAGCTGTGTCCATGTCACTCTCCAGATGGGAAGCGGGATCGCTCCGTTCCGTGCCCTCAGCTCACCCGGAGCATCTCCCTGTTCCCATCCCTCCCGCTCCCTTACCTCACCCCCCAGGCATCCTTCCGAGATGCACCGGGCTCCCTTTATCCCTGATTTAATGTTATTCCTCCCCTTCCCTCTGCCGTGGAGCTGTCCCGAGCACAAAGCCGCCCTTTCTCCCATTCATCCCGCCGGAGCGGGGACATTTCCAAGGACAATCGTGSCATTGATTCCTGCGCTATCCTTGGGCTGGCAGCAAATGCCAGGCAAAGGCACCCGGGCAAAGGGACCGGCGGGGTCAGCCAGGCTCTGGAATGAGCCCTGTGTCTCCTGGAGCTCCGGGGTTGGATTTSGGACGGAGGGTGACGGCAGGGTCAAGCCTTCCCCCTTCCGAGGGGACGAGCCTTTCTCCGCAGTGTCAAAAGCAGCTTTGGACTTGCTAGGAGAGACATGTCCCATTCTTTGGGGACATAATGGGACATGGCCCCGTCCCTGGAAGCGTTCAAGGCCAGCTGGACGGAGCTCCGAGCACCCTGGTCTGGYGGAAAAGTGTCCCTGGAACTGGATGAGCTGTAAGGTCTGGATGATCTTTGCCTCCTGATGCCCAGCTCTTGAGGCCGTTCATACCCCAGACCCCCAGCGTGGGGGCGCAGGGCTGCTCCCCCATCCTGCCAGAGGAGAAGCAGAGGCAAAGGGGATCAAACCATTTCCCTAATCCGAGCTGTTGGAGACAGGAGCAGGGCTTAGGACCAGCTTTGCAGGGCTGCTCCGGAGGCAGAGGGAGCCCAGGACCCGCTCTCGGCAGCACCTTTAAAGCCTCCCTTCCCGAGGCAGTGAGATCAGCCACAGTGGTGGGCCCTGGCTGGCAGAGCTGTTTACTCTCAGCTCTGTGATTCACAGCGGGCCCTGGGGAGCTGCAGGATAAATAACACGGGAATAACAACACAGGAATAACACGTTGGCGCCGACCAAACGATTGTTTAGGGCTCGTTTGTTTTCGGCTCTGCGGAGGGGAGCGTGGCCTTGCAGGTTGGCACAGCTCTCCAGGCTCGGGGAATGTCGGGAGGAGTCTCCAAATGAGTCTAGAGGTATCAGGAGCAAAGTGTGCAGGAGGGGGAGGTGGAGGAAGGGGAGCGGGAATGGCTGCGGGTCGGGATTTGCCTGGATTAGCAGCAATTTAGGGGCCGGAGGTTTTGAAAAGCCTTGGTGAAGTCTGGCCGGACCTGCTTGTGTTGGTGATGGGGTCAAAGGGCTTTAGGGCCTCCCTGCGTGGGCCAAGAGTGGGATTTTGGAGGGCTGCTGGGAAGGGAGAAGGTGAAAAGGGGATTAGTCCTCTGCTGGGCAGGTTTAGACTGAGCCTGTGGGTCGGGCAGAGGAGCTGCGGAATCACTCCGGAGGACTCCGTGCCAGCTTCTCCAGCACAGGCTCAGCAGCTTCTCCGAGCCCTTGGACACGGGAGAGGCAYGGGAAGGCTGGGCAGGGCACGGGGGCAAGCAGGGACCGGGATCCAGCCGGGCATTCCTGGCCGAGGGTCTGGGAAAGGGCACACGGAGGTGACGCCTCAGTTCTGTCCCCACTGCACAGCCCTTGCCAGGCAGGACCCGCAGGGTTCTGGCAGCTTCCCCGAGCCCCGATGGGAAAACCCTGCTTGTTTAACCCCACAGGGATCAGAGATCCCAAGGAGGAGCGGAGTGGAACATAAACCCACAAATCAAGCAGGGATTCCGTGCTCCCGGTGACCTCTAATGAGTCTTTTTCCCTCTTGGCCGTGCGGAGCAGAGGGGAGCGCTGGCCCGGGCAGGGATTGTCCTCTGCCACGGGACGGCCCTATAAATAGAGAGGGACACGTGCCACTGATTACCCGGGGCCGGCAGCCAGCTCCAGAGGCAGGCCCAGCCTTTGTCTGAGCGCCGGGAGCGCTCGCCAGGAGAGAGGCCCTCTCCTCCGGGAACGGGAAAACAGGGAACGACGAACACGCCGTGCCAGAGCCGAGGGCAGCCCCGATCCGTGGAGCCTTTTCCCCCTCGGRGGAGCCATCCCTGCGCACCACAGCGGCTCGGGCCGCCCAGGGGTGGCTGCAGGACCAGGGGATGCACCGTGGAGGGACAGCAGACACCCCRGGGGGGGGACAGTCCCACCTGCCACGCAGGGCCAGCCCCGCCAGCCGAGCTGGCCACGCAGAAGGGCACGGAGGGTGTTCGTAGGGAGGAGGAGCCGGAAAACCAGACCGTGAAAGAGGAAGGAAAAAGGGGCAGACAGGGAGTGCCTCTCCCGGCTGGGCCCGTCTGCAGCCCCCAGTGTGATGTCCGGGGCCTTGCAGCCACTTTTTGTTCCCGTCTGGAGCAGGGAGTTGTGGCTTTAGGTGCACCTTTTCCCCCCTCACACCCGGGCTCTGGCCCCGGGGCTCCAAACCCTGTCCAGGGTGGGAGAGGGAGCCCTCCATCCCAAAGCTGGGAGGCAGGAGGCTGTGGGATGCTGGAAGGCAGCGCTCAGAGCYGGGGCTGAGGCACTCCGAGCTCCCACGCTCCTCCAGCTGCAGCTCCTGCACGATTCCCCTGCTTCCTCCTCTCCACTGTGGAGCTCTCCCGTGCCCTGGGGCCCAGGGGGACAATAGCTGGAGCTGGGATCTGCCTTTCCCTGCYCTGGTACCGGGCCAGCCCTCCCAGCGGGCCCCCAGCCCCTTGTCCTTGTTTTCCTTGTTTTCCTTACAGCTCCAAGGGCACGGGAAGGGAGGGGATCGGCGGGGCCGGCCGTGGGCGCTCCCCACKGCAGATCCCTGACGAGTGTGCTGTCCCTAGGTGCCAAGGAATATGTRTTCCCTCGGAGTGAGAAGTTCCCGGTGTTCTTCCACCGGGAAAACACCTCCTCCATCTTCGTCGGGGGCGAGGGGAGGCTTTACTACTACGACTTTGCAAGCGGCGAGAACTACACGGTGAGGGTGCTCTGCTAACGGGTTTGGCCTCACAACCCCATAAAAAGTGTCCAGGATCCATCTCCCAGCCCAAACTCCAGGCCCGGAACRGCCTGGTCCTGCCCAGCCGGCCCCATCCAGCCGGGAAGTCACAACATCAGTGTAAGGAATGGCTGCAGAAGGGAGAAGTCTCCTGCCTTAGCCATGGGTGGGTTTTTCCCTGGGTGTGATCCCTCTGAGGCCTTTGCTGCCCCAGAGGGAGGATTCTTCCAGTAAATGATCCTTTTCCAAGTGTGAGGAGTGATACTCAGACCACGTCACCAGGGAGAAGCTTACGTTGCCATTCCTTTCCACGGCGGAGCTTTTCCTCCAAAGCAGGAAGCTCTGAGCCAGGCACGGAGTTCAGAGAGCCGGAAAACCCCGCAGTTGGCATCCTACTGACCCCTTCTTGCCCTTCTCAGTCACTGCCTGAAGTTTGGGCCCAAAATACTCCCCTCGGTGTTCCCGGAACGCCGCGGTTCCTGTCCCCACCACCCGCTGCTGGATACCCACAATGACGAATCCTCTTCCCGAACCCTCTTCCCAAATCCCCTGGARAGGAGCCCAGGCTGGCTGCCAGTCGCGCCTGCCGCTTTGGCCCTGCATCCTCGCTTCTCCCCATCGCTTCCAGGGATCCAGCCCGGCCTTCCCAAGGGCTTCCAAATGCCAGGGGTGCGGGACAAGGACACTTTGCAGTGTTTGATGACCTTGCAGCTCGCTGAGCCCTCGTCTGTTGGCTTTCAGAGAGGAGGAATTAAAGCATTTTCCTCTCCTTCATCCTAGGAACTCTTCCCAGTGAACGACGAAGGACACTGTGTGATGTCTGGGAATTCGGTAGGTCCCGCCTGCGAGGGAACAGCGGGATGGGGGAGGGCTGGGCTGGAAGGAGCTGCGTGTGCTCCTCACGTCCAGGAAGATCCAGCAACGAGCTGGGAAGCCCCGTGGTGCCGGGGGCTTCGCTGTGCCGCTCACAGGCTCCTCTTTCCCCCCTCCCCCGGCAGGAGGACAGCAGGAATTACCTGACCCTGGTGGAGCAGTACGGGGACGGGCTCCTGGTGTGCGGGACCGGCGCCTGCGCTCCCACCTGCTGGAACGTGGTACGAGCCCTTCCCTCGGCTGCGTGGGCCAGGAAAAGCCCTGGCCTCCCGCCTCAGGGGYGGACCTGGCACCCGATCCCGCTCAGGATCCCTTTCTGTCGCTCCCCAGACGCAGAGGAAGGCGAGCCCGCCGTGGGATGGGAGAGGAATCGCTCCCTTCACCCCGGACTCCAACACCCTCGTCGTCGTCGATGGTAAGCCTGGTGTTTTCCCATTTTCCCGTTTTCCGGTGGTTGTGCTGTGCGCAAAGGCTSCCTGTGACAAGATGGCTTTGTCCCCTGCTCTGGTTGGCCTCAGCCCTCCTTGTTTTCTCCCMATGGAAATGCACATCCCTCTGGGACAGAGCATGGCACGAGGTTGSACATTCCCACCCAGGGCGTGGGATGGAGCGTCTGTGTGGGAGGAACAGCTGGGAATCAGGAATGGGCTGGGTTGGGAGGGACCTCAGAAGGAGGGTCCTGCATCAACCCCATTGCTYTGGACCTGGCATGGGGACAGGTGAGGATCCTCCCCAAGAATCTGCCACCTGCCACCCTTTAAGGAAAAGGATTGCGGGGAGGTCCCGTCAGGACTGAGTTCCTTGTCCGTATCCCCCATCCCTGCGACTCCACGTGCCCAGGCAGTCCCCGGCTTCTTTCATTCCTTCTCCTCTCACCAATCCTTGTGCCCTGCCTCCCTATCCCACAGGCCGGGACATCTACTCCACCGTCAGGAAGAGCCAGCAGAACGGGAAGATCCCGCGGTTCCGCCGAGTCCGAGGSGGGGGAGAGCTCTACACGAGTGACACGGTGATGCAGAGTGAGTGCGGGGACATTCCCAAAGGGGGGATCTGCTGGGCTCTGTCACCCCACAGCTGGGAGGGGAACATCCTCTCTGCCCAGCTGGGGCAGAAGAAGCTCCAGAGCTTCTTGTTTGGGGCCTTCAGTCASCCTGCAGCTGCAGGGGGGGTGGTCTGGGACCCTCATGCCTGGGAGGAGGGACCCAGCTGTCCCCTCCAGCTGGGGGAATTCACTGCTTCACTTCTGCCGTGAAACGGAGGGGAAGTGGCTTCCACTTCCTCAGGGGATGGGGAAACGAGGCTGGCAAGGCCCCTGTTGCATGGCAGAAGGAAATAGGGTTGTGAAAAGGTGCCCCGCGACTTGGGGCAACTTCCAGTCCGGGCAGGGGCTCTTTCCAAACCCCCAGCCAGGGTGAAACGCCGAGGCAGGGGCACGCTGGGCTGTGCAGGGGGCAGGGTGGGGGCACGGAGAAAGGACCCTCCTCCACTTCCGTGGGTCTGTGTTGTCTTCCCAGCGACACCAGAAAATGGGAGATTATTGAAACAAAGAATTGAATCAAAATGACACCAGGATAACACAAAACCTGTGCAGGGAGGGAGAAACCAAACCGAACCAAACCAAACCAAACCAAACCAAACCAAACC
>JACAXG010000089.1:1733265-1751877 GCA_018881555.1 Amblyornis subalaris
GATCCCTGGAGACTCCCTGCCATGGGAACACCAGGCTGATCCCTGGAGACTCCCTGCCATGGGAACACCAGGCTGATCCCTGGGCATTCCCTGCCATGGGAACACCAGGGCTGCCAGGCTGATCCCGGTCCCCAGAAGTGGCTTTTGGGATGAAATCCCTGTGGCCCAGGCCGAGGTTCCCTGACGCTCCCTTCCCTTTGCAGACCCTCAGTTTGTCAAAGCCACCACGCTGAGGCACGAGGAGCCTCACCAGGACAAGATTTATTACTTCTTCCGGGAGGACAACCCGGATAAGAGCCCCGAGGCTCCCAGGAACATCTCCCGGGTGGCCCAGCTGTGTAAGGTACCTTGGGAACGGGATGGGCTGGGCAGGAGAGCTCCAGGGGTGGCAAAGGGATGTGCCAGCTCACCTGGCCCCTCTGACGCTGAGTTTGTGTGGGGCACAGCCATTCCTTTGGCCTCCTAGGGGAGAGAATTCCCTGTTGTGTCTCGCTGGGATGCCAGTGCCCAGCATCCCATGGAGCATCCCCCAATTGCCCATCCGCGATCCAGACGGGGATTTCGGGGTGTTCTCTGCCAAACCCTGACTCCCTCCCTGCTTTCCCCGTCCCCCAGGAGGACAAAGGAGGCACCAGCTCCCTGTCAGCTTCCAAGTGGACCACGTTCCTGAAGGCCACGCTGATCTGCGTGGACCCGGTCACCAAGGGCAACTTCAACTGGCTGCAGGACGTGTTCTTCGTGCCCGCGGGCGACTGGCGCCGCTCCAAGGTCTACGGGCTCTTCACCAACACCTGGTGAGGGGCCCGCCAGCAGGGAGGGGGCGGGCCCGTCCCAAATCCCTCCTCCCAGCCCTTGATTCCCTCTGGGAAACAGCCGGAGCAGGCGCGGCGGCGTGCCCCGGGCTGTAGGGGAGTGACCAGTGTCACCTGAGCCGCCGTTTGTCCCCTCAGGGGAAGCTCTGCCGTGTGTGTCTATTCCTTTGGGGACATCGACGCCGTGTTCCGCACGTCCCGGCTCAAGGGCTACAGCGGCCCCAACCCGGAGGTCAGACCTGGCCAGGTGAGCTGGGGGCAAGAGCTGCCCCATGCGAGAGCCGGTCCTGCCCCGCCCCGGGCGCCTGGCGCAGGGGAGGGGACACGCGGCAGCCGCTGAGAGGTGGCAAGGCGCTGCGGGAAGGATCTGAGCCGCCTTGGGAGTGAGAGAGGCTGGATAAGGTCGGGTGCTTCGTGGAAAGCTCAGGGAGACAGGGTCTGACGGGCACCTGGCACGGGCACAGCCGCAACACCCCCGGGGCGGCGCTGGGCCATCTCCTCGGGACTGAGCTGTCCCTCCCCTGGCTCTGACGGTGCCTTTCGTGCCCCGCAGTGTGTCCCCTCGGGGCAGCACACCCCGAGCGAGACGTTCAAGATCGCCGACAGCCACCCCGAGGTGGAGGAGCGGGTGGAGCCGCTGGCGCCGCGGCGGAGCCCGCTGTTCCACAACAAGCACCGCTACCGGAAAATCGGCGTGCACCAGGTGGCCGCGGCCGACGGGAACCGCTACACCGTGCTCTACCTGGCCACAGGTACCGGGGGCCGCTCCCGGAGCCGGCAGGGCCCCCGGGGGGGAGGGAGGCGGAGCGCGGCRGGGGCGGCGTGCCCGGCCCGGCATATGTTTGCGGAGCGGGAGGAGCTGCCAAGTGCCGAGCGCTGCCAAAACGCTTCCAGCCTGGCTGCGTGGGCTCCGAGCAGGATCCCAGGCACGGGGGGGGGGAGGCACTCGCGGGGCTGCTTCCATCGCGGAGGGGGGCACAGCCCCGCCCAGGTGTGGGTTTAGGCGGTGGAGGAGGAATCTTTTCCAAACCGTTCCGATCCTTTCCGCTCCCTCGCTTCCCAGCGCTTCTCCGGGCTGTGCTCGTCCCTTCCTCTGCACTGCTGGGATCTGGCACTCGTGGAGGGACTTCCAGGGGCTCTTTAAATTCCTAGTCTGTGATTAAAAAGCTGCAGACGGCTCTCAGTGGGTGGCTGGGGTTGGGTTAGGGCCGCTGTGTGCTCCCATTGCTCTGATTTTCCGAAATCCTGGGTTTAATGGAGCTAACGCCCTGTAGGGTCCCACTGGGAAGCCTGATCCAGCGTGCAGGGCTGGGCAGGGCGGTGGGATGGACACGGATACACCCGGGGGGTCCTGATCCCTGCATGAGCTGGGCTTCACCTCCCCCTGGGTGATGGGGGAGAAGGGAGCCACTATTTGGGAAGGGGAAACCATGCAGGAGGGTAAACCATGAGGATTCCCGAGCCCTGTCCCCTCGGGATGCTGCTTCCGGGAAAAGTCCCATCCTCTCTGGGTGCCTGGTGTCAGGAATCCAGGCAGGCATCTCTTGGCACCAACATCTCCTCCACTCCTTCTTCCCAGACAAGGGATCCATCCACAAGGTGGTGGAGCTGCCGGACGGGGTGCAGAACATCATGGAGATCCAGGTCTTCCCGAACAAGGACCCGATCCAGTCCATGATCCTGGACCACGTGAGGGTGGGTCTCTGCCTGCTCCAGGGGAAGGAAAAGAGGGGGTTGGTAGCTTGAAAATCAGGCAGGGGAGAAAGCAGGGACAGATGGTTTAATGCCAGCCCCTGGGTCTGGGAGTAGAATCATGGAATCGTGGAACGGTTTGGGTTGGAAAGCACCTTTAATGATCATCCAGTCCCAGCCCGCTATGGCAGGGACACCTTCCACTGTCCCAAGTTGCTCCAACCTGGCCTTGGACACTTCCAGGGATGGGACAGCCACAGCTTCTCTGGGAATTCCATTCCATTCCCTCACCACCCTCACGGGGAGGAATTCCTTCCCAATATCCCATCTAACCCTGCCCTCTGGCAGTGGGAAGCCATTCCCTGCATCCTGTCCCTCCATCCCTTGTCCCAAGTCCCTCTCCAGCTCTCCTGGAGTCCCTTTAGGCACTGGAAGGGGCTCTGGGGTCTCCCTGGAGCCTTCTCTTCTCCAGGTGAACACTCCCAGCTCTCCCAGCCTGTCCCAGAGCAGAGGGGCTCCAGCCCTGGGAGCATCCCAGTGACCCCCTCCAGCACCTCCACGCCCTTCCTGACCCTCCCCGGGTGTGAGTGGGGCACGGGCTGACCTCTCCCTGTGCTCTCCCCCCGCAGGCCGTGCTGTACGTGGGCTCCAGCAGCAGGATCCTGGAGATCCCCATGGATATGTGCCGGGCGTACCGGAACAACTGCCACAGCTGCCTCCTGGCCAGGGACCCCTACTGCGGCTGGGCCAACGGCTCCTGCCTCCCACCGGCCCCCAACCGGTGCGTGGGAGCCCATTCCAGGCCTGCCATCCCACGGGAGGAACTCCCACACCTCAGCATTCCCCGCCCAGGCCACGGCCACGCCTGGGGTCGAGGCGTCCCCCAAAGTTCGGGATCCTCTGCAGGGATCCACCCCTCCCTTGAGGGGTTCTGAGCACCCAACGCCTCTTCCTGCTGCTGGGTCTCACCTTGGTCATCGCCAGCCTCCTACCTGGGAATGGGGAGGGGGCGTTTTCCCGTTTATCCCTCTCATATGGGGAATTTCTATCCCTGAAACGCCGCTTTCCCGATGTTCTGTTGGTGCTTATTCCCGTTCCCGTCCCCTAGGGAGGTGCTTCAGAGCCTGAACTTGGACTCGGGGCGAGGAAACTGCCAGAGGGGAGATGTTAAGGAAGGTGAGTAGAGGTGTAGGGCCAGGGGGTGCTCGGGGCAGGAATTGGTGCATTCTCCAGGCTTTGGGTGGGTTTATGGTGTGAGGTGTTGCTGGGGAGCTGGGAATGCCTCTGGAATCAAGACACCAAGCTGGAGTTAATAAAAATAATTTTTCTGAGCTGGGTGATAGGGATTAAACTCTGGGGGAAGAGTCCCGTGGGCTTCACCGGACGTGGGCCGTTGTCTTCAAGGGATTGTTGTAACCCTGGAATCGTGGAATGGCTTTCGGGATGGAAGGGACTTCAGAGATCGCCCGGTTCCACCCCTCCTGCCACGGGCACGTCCCCCACGCACCCGACCGCTCTTCCCTCAGTGCTTCCCGGGCATCCCTGACCCTTCCTTCCCCTCCTCTCCCCGCAGCCGACTACCGGAACATCACGGTGCTGCCCTCGTCCCGCTACTACCTGAACTGCTCCGTGGAGTCGCACTACGCCACCTACAACTGGTACCACGAGGACGTCCTCATCAAGAGCTGCAACACCACGCACCCGCAGCAGGACTGCTTCCACTTCATCCCCAGCGTGGGCCGCGAGCACTACGGCCACTACGTGTGCGTGTCCGAGGAGGACGGCTTCCGCCAGGCGCTGGTCAAGGAGCGCCTGCTCGACCGCCTCCGCTTCCTGTCCCAGAAGGGCCGCGCCGCCGTGGCCGCCACCCCGGGCTCGTCGGTCCGGCTGCTGCTCGCGCTGGCCCTGCTGGAGCTCTTCCACTGACGGTGGCCCCGCTGGGCCGGCCCTCCCTGCCCGCTCCCGGGGCGGGATCCGTGTTTTCCGGGCTGGACGTCGAACGGCTGACCGTCCCCGAGGGGTCCCGGGCGGCGCCTTCTCCACCGCTGGCCTCGCTGGAAGAGCCTCGGCGGGGAGCAGGGTGTGGCCGCGGGGCTCGGGGACGCGCGGGGACACCGCGGCTGCGGCCCTGGCAGCTCGGCGATGATCCCGATCCCGCGCCGGGCGCGGATGCTCGGCAATGCATGCGCTGATCCTCAGGGCGCGGCCACTCCTCACGTCGGGAACGTGCATGCGATGAAGGTGAGGAGGAGGAGCCGGCCCTCGGCCTCTGGACTGGGCGATCCGGGCGGGGGCCGCTGCCTCCCAAGGTTTTCGTGGATAACGTTTGGGTTGGCGAGCAGCTGGGACGCTGCCGGCGTCTCCCGCGGGTCCCGGTCTGGAGAACTCGAAGGGTTTGGGGCTTTGGTTTGTCGTTTTTTGTTTGCGGCTGGCGTTGGTGTGGGAGGGAGGTCGGGAATTAGCGCCGGAATACCCGCGGGTGCCGGCGCCGAGTTAGGAATTTGCATGGAAAAGCCTGGGGAGGTGACTAGATTTGGGGTGTGGGGAAGGACGGGCGGAAGGGGACGGGAAGGGCGGGTGGAAGCAGAGCCCAAACCGAACTGGGAGGCGCTGGGAAGACGCTGGAAACGCACAAATCCTCTGCAGGCAGCTTGAAGGGCATTTTCCGTGGGCGGCGGGGCGATCCCTGCTCCCCACCCCGCTCCGCAGGGACAGGGACCGGGCTTCCTCAGGGAAAGAGGCGGCGGGTCTCRGGGCGCCGGGGGGGCTGTGCCCGTCCCCGCCTCTGTCCCCCAGCCAGGGGACAGGGAAGGGCCCAGAGCTCGCTTCCCCTGCGCTTCTGGAGGTCTCCGAGCAAGACTAAACTGTGAAAAACGGGATGCTCCCCCTGCAAAGGGCCATCCCACTCCTTCTCCAAACCTTTCCCTGCCCGGAACGCCCCAGCCCCGCGCGGGGCCGTCCTGGCTCGTGCTTCCAGTCCCTGTCCCGGCTCCTGCTCCGCGATGCTCACTCAGGAGGGCCCGGGGGGGGGCCTTTGGGGCCAGGGGGAGGTGCCGCGTCCACAGGCTATGGACAACGGGCCAGAGCTTCCTACTGCACTACATTCCCAAGGTATTCCCCATCCCGAAYCTAGGATAGAGCTTCTTACACCCCTTCTCGAAGCACTTTAACTTTGTGAACTAACAGATATTTATTATCGACTGCTCATTACTGTATCGTAGAATTTTATAATATTACAGGAGGTGGGTTCGGATTACAGGAGAGGAAAATAAAAAACACCGCAACAGCTACCAAAAAAAAAAAAAAAATAAAAAACCCTTTCAGATCTGTAACCAAAGTGGATGGTCGGAATAAAGAGTGGGAAAAAGCAGGAGAGCGCTGTGTTTCTCACTGGGGGATGAGGGATGGTGGCCAGGATCTCCCCTTGCCCTTTTCCATGTCCTCTCCTCTCCCAGCCCTGGGTTTGCTGCTCCTGCTTCAGGCTGGCGCCTTCCAGGAGCAAATTCCCGCTGGAATATCCGCAGGGGGTGTCAGCAGCGCCCGTGGAAAGCGAGGGATGGAAACAGCGGTGGCGATTCCCCACGATCTGAATCCATCCCCTCGCCTCCCGCCTGTGCTGCTCCTGCTTTTCAGCCGCTTTTTGGGGGAAAACGAGCCGATGGTTGATACCGCAGGGGGGAAAAGGGCTGGAGGGAAGCAGGGAAAGGGAATTGAGGCTTTTCAAAGGTGCCAACAAAAGCGGGAGAGAACAATGCCTTCCGCGTGCCTTTCAAACCTCCATCAAAGCCCCGCGGCACAAAGGCAGACCTGGCTCGGGGCTCGGGAGGGTCACGGCTCATCCCGCTCCGTGCCCGGCCCTGTGCTATTCTTGGTGCTGCTGCCGGGCCTCTTCCCTCACGGAAATATTTCGGGATTCGTCCCGAGCCGCAGCCTCGGCGTCGCAGCGCCGCGGAGCCCGGGAGGCGCTGGGGACACGGGGATGGCACTGCCGGGATGCGCGGGAGCCTTCGCGGGTCCCTGATCTGCACGGGGGGAGGCTTTGGCAGCCGAAGGCGAAACCTTTCCCTGCCTCCTTTCCCTCCCTGGCACCGGCTTTGGCAGAGAATTCCCGCTGGCGCCGGCGGCGTGCGGCAGCTTGAGGGGAGGGGGGAGGAAGGAGCCCGGGAGGCGGGAGAGTTCCAGAACGGGAAGTGTGAATTTTGGTGGGATGGGAACGGAGAGGAGCCCAGCGCCCAGATGGAATTTTGGGTGCTGAGCACGGACACCGAGCTGTTCGCATTCCCGGCTCCACCGCTGCCAGCGCCGGCATCCCAAAGCTCCGAAATCCCTGCCGGAAAGCCCGGGCGGGAGGGCCGGGAGCAGCGCAGGAAGGTGATGCCGAGCCCCCGGAATGGGCTGGAAGTGGAGTGCAGGCACCGATAATTCCGGTTTGCTTGCCCAAATTCCATTTTCTTGCCCAAGCATCCAGGTGAGAGCGTGGGATTGAGCACCACGACAACCTGGGATCCCTGGGAGACAGGGAGACTCCCGGACACACGCAGAGGCTGCAGCAGGACCCCATCCCCAGCACGTCCCCATCCCCTGGGAGCAGACTTTTGCTAAATTCCCGGAGAAAAGCAGCAAAACTCGAGCCCCYCGGGCCGTGTTTTATTCTGGGACACCGTTCCAGCCCCCGCCGGCTGTTTCCTTAAATACAATGAGCCGAAACCCGGGAGCGAACTCTGGCACCGGGAATTATCGTGGCTGCGGGGCTGCCGGAGGGGGAGCCGGGGTGGCACCGCCCACCCCCCCGCTGCGGCCGCATTGTTCCCGGGACTTATTCCATTGTTCCCGGGAGTTATTCTGGGAGCCGCGTTCTCACGGGAGCGGGCACACGGGAAGGTCAGGTACTCCAGCACAGGAAGGTCGCGTATTCCAGCGGCTTTTCCAGGCTTCCTCCGGCGCAGGCGGAGCGGGAACGGCCGCACGCCTCAAACAAAAGCTACCGGAGCCTTTCATTTTTTGTTTTTYCCCAGCATTTTTGGAGGTGTTCCTGCCTCGGCATTCAATTTCTTTTCCCCAGCATTTTTAGAGGTGTTCCTGCCTCAGCATTTCATTCTTTTCCCAGCCTTTTTTTGGGTATTTCTGCCTCCAGCCCCGGGGGCTGCTCCAGGAGGAGGGTTTGCCGTGCGGGACCATCCTGTATCCCCATGGATGGGATGGCGGAGCTGGCGTGACATCCCACAGCAGCACCCAAGGCATCCTGTCTCCAGCCACAGCATCCCTCTGGGAATCCTTTCCTGCTGGGATGGGGGGTACAGAGCCAACCCAGAAGGAGCTGCTGGAGCCTGGGATCGGGATACCCCAGCGGCCATCCCTGGGTTCACGAGACCCGGCATTCCAGGGATGGAGAGGTGCTGCTGCATCCCGGCCACGCCTTCCCTCCTCCCATAAAAGAGGATAAATCAATTTGTGGCTCCATCCAGGGAATTCTGGATGAGGTGCCTGAAACCCTGCCGTGCTCTTGGCTCGCTCCCAGCTGCCGTCACTCCTTGTCCAACCGGTTTTCCCAGCCGGGGATGTGACAGCTCTATTTTTAGGGATTATTTGCTGCCTTGGGGCTATTTCCTCATTTTTCCCGAGGATCTCGGGATTTCACCCGCCCCGGACAGGTGTCTGTCTGTCCCGGTGTTTTCCCGTGGTCCAGGCTGGGACACGGAGTGATCCCAAGTGGGATCCRAGATCTCGGGATCCAAGAGTGATCCAGGTGGGACAAGGGRGGGGGGGGTGGAGCCACGGCCCCGAGGCGGAGCAGGGCGAGCGATCCGAGTGGGAAACGCGGAGGTTTACTGGAAACGAGATGACCCGGGAGGACCCGGGGGAAGTTAAACACGGGATAATCCCACGTGTCCCGGTTCCTCCTTCCCACAGCCGCGCACGCAAACGCTGCTTTCCCCCTTCCCGATGTGAATTTCCACTCCCAGGTCCCCGAGGGGTGATCCTGGCTGGAGAACGCATCCCATGGGATGGGAGACCCCAAAAACCCCACACGTCAGCCCGGCAGCTTGGCTATAAATGAGTAAGGAGAGATTCAGTTTAACGAAGCAGGAGAATAAAACGAGGTAGAATCGTTCCTGTTTCACATCAAAGCTGGTCCTGRCTCCATCCTCCGGATCTCGAGCATCACCAAATTCCTCAGGGATGCTGACCATGGGCCAGGTCATCCCCTTCTCCCTGCTCCCGGGGAAACCCCTCCAGGCGGAGCTGCTTGCTCACAGTTACGGTCTGTTTGCAAGCCAAACTTTCCCATTTTCGACATAAAATTACAAAAATGACTCTTTCCCCCCTCCCGTCCGGCCCCACATTGAATCACGGGGGGGTTTCCGGGCAGGACTTCCACTGCTGGAATTTTCCCAACCACCTGTTTGTGGGCAACGGATGGATCCGCTCACGGGGACCCCGGGACGAAACCCCTGCGGGAAAGAGAAGGAATTGGTGGAAAATACACCAGAACCACCGTCCTTCCCAGGGGATGGGTGCGAGCAGCGGGGAACAGAGCAGGATGGATCCACGCGGGGGTGCAGAGAGTGTTTTTAGGGGRAGGAAGCAAAGCAGCATCTCCATGCCCTTTCCCAGGCGGATTTCTGTGCTCTGCTCTCCATCCCAGCYGATGTGACCCGATGAAGCCAGCCCCATCCCGGCCCATTCCCATCGGAGCGGGGGGATGATTCCATAAGGATGAGCCTCTCCACCAAAACTCCTGAGTCTCCGCGGCATTCCCAGCCCCTGGTTCCCGAGCTCCTGCCGTGGATCAGGGACTCGGGGGGTCCTTGAGCCCCCCCGGGGGGTGATTTACGGGGGGGAGGGCTGAGGGCKCTGGGTCGCCCCTCGCTCCGGAGGTGACGCTGCCGGGAAAACCTCGCGGGTGGAAGGCGAAACGTGTCACCTCCCCGCGCCACGGAACCGCGCCGGAGGGACCCTCGCGTCCCCGGCGTGGGTGGCACTGGGGACAAGGCTGCGGGGCGGAGGTGCCGCTCCCGGTTCCGCTCATCCCGGAACAGCGGGGATGCACCGGGGGGTCCTGGCCCCCACCCCCGTCCTGCCGCGTTTGTCACCTCGCGCTCCGAGTSGGGTCCCCAACGCCGCCCGCGGACGAGGTGTCGCCGCAGGCGCCTCGCCACCCCAAACCGCTTCCTGCCTCCCCCCCGGCTCCCGGCAGACCCCCCAGGTGCGGCGGTTCCTGTGTGCGGTTCCGCGGGCGAGGGGACGGAAACGGTCGCGTTTCCTTCGTGCTGTGGGGGTGGCGGAACAGTTCGGCCGCTTCCCGGGGTGGGGGGCGCGGGGGGACAAGGGCAGGACCCCGCGGTGGGGGGGGGGGGTGGGATCCCTGAGTCACGCGGGGGACGGGCACGGGGTGCGGGAGTTGTCCCCGCGCTGCGGGGAGGTGCTGGAAAGAGGTGCGGAGGTGACATCGTGACGGGGCTGTGACCTCGGGGGTGGGGACAGTCTCTGTTCCATGTGAGGAGGCCAGAAACCCGGGAGCGACACCGATCCTGCTCCCTGGGAGGGGACAGGGACCCTGGGGCAGGAAGGGACAGATTCTGTTCCCGGGGAGGGGACCAACAACCTGGGGCAGGACAGGACAGACCCTGTGTCCTGGAAGGGGACAGGGACCGGGGGACTGGATGGGACAGGGAGCGTGGGGCAGGAGGAGACAGATCCTGTTCCCCAGGAGGGGACAGGGAACCTGGGACAGGGAACCTGGGACAGGAAGGGACAGGCCCTGTGTCCTGGGAGGGGATAGAGACCATGGGACATAAGGGGACAGGGACCGTGGGGCGAGAGAGGACAGCCCCCGTGCCCTGGAAGGGACAGGAGGGGACAGGGACCAYGGGGCAGGAGGGGACAGCCTCTGCGCCCCGGGACGGGACAGGGACCCAGGGGTAGGGGGAACAGGGACCGTGGGGCAGGAGGGGACGGGGACCCCGGGGCAGGAGGGGAGATTCGGTGGGGGACAGGCTCGGCGCTGCGGGGAGGGAGGGCGCAGCCGCCGCCGTCCCCGCGCGGTGGCACTGACGGGCCCGGCGCGCCCCCCGGTGCCTGCCGCCGATGGCGCACCCGCGCCAGCCCCGCTCGGCATTCCCGGCTCGGCATTCCCGCGGCTCCTTCCTCTGCCAGGGACACCCCAAAGAGGTGCCCCAGGGACCCCCCGTGCCCCCCTCCCCGTTCTCTCCCCACCCCTCGTCTCTGCCCGGTGCCGGTGGGTGTTTCGGCGCCTGGGGACAAGGGACCTTGCCTGCCACCACCCTGGGGGGCTGCAGCCTTTGTCCCCGGCTCGGGACGCCCCCGAAGCCCTTCCCTCCCGGCAGGGKGTGTTTGGGGTTAGGGATAGGGCCCAGGGACGCGGGACCCGCCCCCCAGCACCCCTGTCCCGGGGAGGGTGGCCGTGAGACACCCCCAGCAGCGCACGGAGTCCCCAGGGCCGTCCCTCGCGGGGGTGACCCTGGCCAGGAGCCCCCAAGGCTGTCCCCGTTCGGGGTGACCCGACCTTTGCTGCGTCCTACCCCCCCGAGCGGCGCCCCCCCGGGAGGCCGTTATCATTTTTTTGGCAGAAACCCCATTTCTGCCAAGGCCACCGTGTCACCTGTCACGGGGGCCGGGCTGGGGGGGCCCGCCCGTCCCCTCCCTCGTGGGGGGAGCATCTCCGCGGGCCGGGATAAGAGCGAGGCCGCCCTGGCCCGCGTCCCACCCTCTCCATGCTCGCCCGCGCCGCCGCCAAGCCCGGAGCCCTGCGGGGATGCCCCMGCGCCCCTCCCGGGCGGGGCCGCCGGCTCGGGGGGGTGGCCGGGGCCGTCCCCTCGGAGCCCCGACCCTACAACGAGCTGCCCGGGGAGTGGCGGGCGGGCTGGCTCAACCTGTACCGCTTCTGGCAGCAGGGAGGCCTCACCAACCTGCACCTCATCATGGCCCGCAAGTTCCGCCAGTTCGGGCCCATCTACAGGTCAGGCGGCGCTCGGTTCCCCTCCTGGCACCTCCCCCGGGCTCCGGTCCCGGCGGCGTTTCCRGGCCGGGGTGGTGCTGCTGGTCCCGGTCCGGCTCTGGGGAGGGAGGGAGCGGGGGCTGAGCTGGTGGAGGAGCCTGGCAGGGCTGCGTGATGGGCAAGAGGGGAGGGGACAGGGAGCGTGGGGCGGGAGGGGACAGACCCTGTGCCCTGGGAGGGGACAGAGACCCTGAGGCGGGAGGGGACAGACCCTGTGCCCTGGGATGGGACAGGAGGGGACAGGGACCGTGGGGCGGCTGGGGACAGATGCTGTGTCCTGGGATGGGACAGGGACTGGGAGGCAGGAGGGGACAGGCCCCCCATGCCCTGGGAGGGGACAGGGACCAGGGGTCGTGAAGGGACAGACCCTGTGCCCTGGGAGGTGACAGGGACCATGCGGCAGGGGGGGACAGCCCCTGTGCCCTGGGAAGGGACAGGAGGGGACAGAACCATGGGTCAGGAAGGGACAGACCCGGTGCCCTGGGATGGGACAGGAAGGGACAGGGAGCATGGGGTGGGAGGAGACAGACCCCACGTGCCCCTCCCCACGGAAGGGGACATGGACTGGGGGACAGGAGGGGACAGACTCTGTGCCCTGGGAAGGGACAGGAGGGGATGGGGACCATAGGGTGGGAGGAGACAAACCCCCTGTGCCCTGGGAGGGGACAGGAGGGGACAGGGACCACAGGAAGGGAGGAGACAAACCCCTCGTGCCCTGGGAGGGGACAGTGACTGGGGGGCAGGACGGGACAGACCCTATGCCCTGGGAAGGGACAGGAGAAGGCATGGAGCATGGGGTGGGAGGAGACAGACCCCACGTGCCCCNGACAGGGACCGTGGGGCGGCTGGGGACAGATGCTGTGTCCTGGGATGGGACAGGGACTGGGAGGCAGGAGGGGACAGGCCCCCCATGCCCTGGGAGGGGACAGGGACCAGGGGTCGTGAAGGGACAGACCCTGTGCCCTGGGAGGTGACAGGGACCATGCGGCAGGGGGGGACAGCCCCTGTGCCCTGGGAAGGGACAGGAGGGGACAGAACCATGGGTCAGGAAGGGACAGACCCGGTGCCCTGGGATGGGACAGGAAGGGACAGGGAGCATGGGGTGGGAGGAGACAGACCCCACGTGCCCCTCCCCACGGAAGGGGACATGGACTGGGGGACAGGAGGGGACAGACTCTGTGCCCTGGGAAGGGACAGGAGGGGATGGGGACCATAGGGTGGGAGGAGACAAACCCCCTGTGCCCTGGGAGGGGACAGGAGGGGACAGGGACCACAGGAAGGGAGGAGACAAACCCCTCGTGCCCTGGGAGGGGACAGTGACTGGGGGGCAGGACGGGACAGACCCTATGCCCTGGGAAGGGACAGGAGAAGGCATGGAGCATGGGGTGGGAGGAGACAGACCCCACGTGCCCCTCCCCACAGGAAGGGACAGGGRCTGGGGGGCAGGACGGGACAGACTCTGTGCCCTGGGAGGGGACAGGGACCGTGGGTCAGTGCCTTGTGGATGCAGAATATTGGGAAGGCGAGACGACGGGGCTGGAGAGGGATCTGCCCTCCCCGATCTCCACAGGCTCTGGACGAGAGCCGGAAGGGCGTGGGATCCGATTCCCTCACCCTCTCCACGCCCGCCTGCGCCCTGACCCCCCGACCCCGGCGCCGAGCCGCCGCACCCTGGGGGACGGGACCCTCCGCGGGCCTGGGATGGCGGATCCGGGGCTGAGCCCTCCGTCCCCCGTCAGGGAGAAGCTGGGCGTGTACGAGAGCGTGAACATCATCAGCCCGCGCGACGCGGCCACGCTCTTCCAGGCCGAGGGCGCGCTGCCCGAGCGCTTCAGCGTGCCGCCCTGGGTGGCCTACCGTGACTTCCGCAACAAACCCTACGGCGTGCTGCTCAAGTGAGTGGGGACGCCCGAAAATCGGGATAATCCCGGCACGCGGCGCGGGGAGGGGCGGGCCCGTCTTCCCCCCRCCCCGTGCCAGCGGCGCGTGACCCCGCAGGACGGGCGAGGCGTGGCGCTCGGACCGGCTGCTGCTCAACAAGGAGGTGCTGGCCCCGGAGGTGGCGCGGGGCTTCGTGCCCCTGCTCAGCCAGGTGGGCGAGGACTTCGTGCGGCGAGCGCGGGCGCAGGCGCGGCAGAGCGGGCGCGAGTGCTGGACGGCCGACTTCAGCCACGAGCTCTTCCGCTTCGCCCTCGAGTGTGAGTGCCGGCCTGACCCCACCCCGCGGCGTCCCCAAACACCCATCCCCGTCCCCGTGTCAATCCCCGAAGGTGGAGGGTGTAGGGGGATGTTCCCTCCCCAAATAGACAGGGACCAGCTCGACATCGTTGATAAAACACCCTTTTGTCATTTCTGGTCATCAACTGGTGACCAACCCAACCCCTCACGAGCAGACAGGAGGCCAAGCCAGGTCTGCGTAGCCATGGGAAGGCTGGAGCTGGCCATGGGATGGCTGGAGCTGTCCATGGGGATGGCTGGAGCTGTCCATGGGATGGCTGGAGCTGGCCATGGGGATGGCTGGAGCTGTCCATGGGGATGGCTGGAGCTGGCCATGGGGATGGCTGGAGCTGGCCATGGGATGGTTGGAGCTGGCCATGGGGTGGCTGGAGCTGTCCATGGGGATGGCTGGAGCTGTCCATGGGGGTGGCTGGAGCCGGCCATGGGGTGGCTGGAGCTGGCCATGGGGTGGCTGGAGCCTGCCATGGGGATGGCTGGAGCTGTCCATGGGGTGGCTGGAGCTGTCCACGGGATGGCTGGAGCCTGCCATGGGGTGGCTGGAGCTGTCCATGGGGTGGCCGGAGCTGTCCATGGGGTGGCTGGAGCTGTCCATGGGGTGGCTGGAGCTGACCATGGGGTGGCTGGAGCTGTCCATGCGGTGGCTGGAGATGTCCATGGGGTGGCTGGAGCCGTCCACGGGATGGCTGGAGCCGTCCACAGAGACAGGCCCAGGTCCCCTGACGGGCGCCGTCCCCGCAGCCGTGTGCCACGTGCTGTACGGGGAGCGCCTGGGGCTGCTGCAGGACTTCGTGCAGCCCGAGGCGCAGCGCTTCATCGAGGCCGTGACGCGCATGTTCCACACCACGGCGCCCATGCTGTACCTGCCGCCCGCCCTCCTGCGCCGCCTCAACACCCGCACCTGGCGCGACCACGTGCAGGCCTGGGACGCCATCTTCTGCCAGGGTGAGCGCCGCTCCCGGCCCGCGGCGGGAAGGGCTTCCTCCTCGGGGCTTTGCGGGACGGGCCCGTCCGGGAGGGACGAAGGGCGGGGGACGGGCGGGACGTCKGGGGCGGCGTCCCCGGGCGGGGAGGAGGACCGGGCCGCGCCTCGGTGGTGTCCCCTCAGCCGACAAGTGCATCCAGAACGTGTACCGCGACCTGCGGCTGCGGCGCAAGAGCCCCCACGAGTACATGGGCATCCTCTGCAACCTCATCCTGCGCGACAAGCTGCCCCTCGATGACATCCGCGCCAGCGTCACCGAGATGATGGCCGGAGGGGTGGACACGGTACCGAGCGGGCAGGGACGAGGTCCTGCATGGCGCTGAGCCGGGCAGGGAGGTTGGGAAGGTCCTGGCTGGTGCTAAGTCGGGCAGGGAGGAGGTCCTGGCTGGTGCTGAGCTGGGTAGGGAGGTTGGGCAGTGAGAAGGTCCTGGTTGGTGCTGAGTGGAGCAGGGAAAAGGTCCTGGCTGGTGCTAAGTCGGGCAGGGAGGAGGTCCTGGCTGGTGCTGAGCTGCGCAGGGAGGTTGGGCAGGGAGAAGGTCCTGGTTGGTGCCGAGCTGGGCAGGGAGGCTGGGCAGGTCCTGGTTGGTGCCGAGCTGGGCAGGGAGGCTGGGCAGGTCCTGGCTGGTGCTAAGTCGGGCAGGGAGGAGGTCCTGGCTGGTGCTGAGTGGGGCAGGGAGAAGGTCCTGGTTGTGTGGAATTAAGCAGGGAGATTGGGCGAGGAGAAAGTCCTGGCTGGTGCTGATTTGGGCAGGGAGAAGGTCCTGGCTGGTGCAGAGCCAGGCAGTGCTGAGCCGGGCAGGGAGCAGGTCCTGGCTGGTGCAGAGCCGGGCAGGTCCTGGCAGCACCGCACTCTGTCCCTGTGCCCCAGACGTCCATGACGCTGCAGTGGGCCATGCTGGAGCTGGCGCGGGCCCCGGGCGTGCAGGAGCAGCTGCGGGCAGAGGTCCTGGCGGCCAAGCGGGCGGCGGGCGGGGACAGGCTGCGGATGCTGCAATCCACGCGGCTGCTCAAAGCCGCCATCAAGGAGACCCTCAGGTGAGGGGGAGCCCCTCTGGGAACGCCTCCCCTCCCCAAATTATCCCGCGGAGGGGCGGGGCGGCTCGGGCCGTCCCCAAACCGGGGTGCGCGTCCCCGTCCCCAGGCTGCACCCGGTGGCCGTGACCCTGCAGAGGTACACCACGCACGAGGTCGTCCTGCAGGACTACCGCATCCCCCCCAAGGTGAGCCACCCCCCGGGGCACGCGGGGACGCGGGGACGGCCCGGCCCCGAC
The DNA here is from genome assembly GCA_018881555.1 of Amblyornis subalaris. NCBI lineage: Eukaryota > Metazoa > Chordata > Aves > Passeriformes > Ptilonorhynchidae > Amblyornis > Amblyornis subalaris. Next base: position 1,749,280 of record JACAXG010000089.1, read on the forward strand.
CCCTGCCCCCGGCCCCACGGCGCGGCTCCCGCCCCGCAGACGCTGGTGCAGGTGGGTCTGTACGCCATGGGCCGCGACCCCGAGGTGTTCCCCAAGCCGGAGCAGTTCCGGCCGCAGCGCTGGCTCGAGGGCGGCCCCAAGCACTTCCAGGGGCTGAGCTTCGGCTTCGGGCCCCGCCAGTGCCTGGGGCGCCGCATCGCCGAGCTGGAGATGCAGCTCTTCCTCATGCAGGTGAGCGCGCCCCGCGGGGACGGCCCCCCCCCACCACGGGAGGGGACCGCGGGTGGCAGCCCCCGACCCCCGTGCCACCCGCGCGCTCCGCCGTCCCAGATCCTGGAGAACTTCAAGATCGAGACCATGCGAGCCGTGGAGATCGGCACCAAGTTCGACCTCATCCTGATCCCGGACAAACCCATCCAGCTGACCCTGCGGCCCCTCGAGCCCCAGGCGTGAGGAGCGCCGTTCCCAGGGATCGCCCGCGGCTCCTCCCGGCCGGCCCGCGGCCCCGGGATGGGGTTTGGGGGCGGCTGGGATGCTGCCAGGGCCGCAGCCTTGGCTGCCGCATCCCTGCCTTGGCTCAAGGCCGCGCTTACGCCACGGGGGAGATAAACCGGGGGAGATAAACCGGGGGAGATAAACSGGAGCCGCCCCGCGGGGCGCGGGGCGGGCGGGGGCGGCCCTGGGACGGCACCGGGACCGCGGCCGCGCTCCTCCGGCCCCCTGGAATGTTCCGCTTCGCCTCTGCTTCCCTCTGTCGCCGCATCCCGAGAAAAAGCGCCTGTCTGCCAGCCCCGCGCGTCTCCGTCTCTCCGGGGTTAGGGCAGGGGGGGCAGGGTTCGGGGTCTCCTCCGCGGGGCCGTGGAAATCGCCGCCGGGTTCTGCTGGGGGACGGCAAAAGGTCTTGGGGGGAGGGGGTGTGAATCCAGCCCCCCCTCTCTGGGGGATATCGGGTGTGGCCGGGAGGACTGTGGGATGGGCAGGGGGGCGTTTCGGGAATGCTGACCGGGATGSGGGGCAAGCCGTGCTCCCGCTCCAGCAGGCGTGTCCCCAGCTCCTGCTTCTCCCGGCCCCACCTCCTGGCCGCCTCCTCCAGCTGGGACAGACCCRAAGCGGGCTGTCCGGCCCCAAAACACGGCGGGCCGGACGTGCCCGGCCCCCCAAACCCCCCACCGGGGAGCGGGGAGCGGGGGGGCGATGCCCACCTGCCTCTCCAGCGCCCGCCCGCGGGCTTGTGCCTCCTCCAGCCTGGCGAGCAGGGACAGCTTCTCCGCGCCCCCCAGGGCCCCCTGTGGGCACGGAGCGGGCAGGAACGGGGACGGCAGTGCCGGATCATTCCCCTTCCCACTGCTGTCGCCCCACGGAGCCGGAGGTGCCCCCCGTGCCAGCCCCGTGCCCCCTCCCCGGTCTCACCAGCAGGGCCGGGGGGCGGGGGGTCCTGGCCAGCTCCAGCTCCTCCCGCAGCCGCCGGGTCTCGGCCAGCAGCGCCTGGAGCGCGTCCCCGCCGAGGGTGGCACCTGTGGGGTGGCGTGGGGGACAGCGGGACGCGTCCTGTGCCCCTCCCTGCGCAGGGACGGGGGCTACAGCCAGCCCGGGCCGCTCCCGCGCCCAGGGAGGGCTCGGGAATGACGGATCCCCCGGCCTGGATCACCCCAGGGAGCCCAGCAGCCGGGAATGGGATCCCCCAGAGGATCCCTGTCCCCTCCTGCACCCACCCGCGGGTCTCTCCGCGCTCCTGCCCGTCCCGAGCGCCTTGTCCCGCAGCACCCTCTCCATGGCCTCGATGACCTGGGGGAGAGGGCGGAGCTGTCCCCGTGTCCCCAGCGCGGGTCCGGGCCGCGTGACCACCTCGCGGAGGGGCGSGACGGGCCCGAGGGGCTCCCCGCGGCCCCAAATCCTCCCTCCCCACCCCAAGCGGCCCCCGCTCGCCTTCTCCTGCTGCCGCAGCGCCTGCTCCAGGCCCCTGGCCCTGGCCACCCTCTGCTGGCACCGCCTCAGTGCCGCCTGCTGCTGCCGGTGGGAGCGCTGGAGCAGCACCAGCTCCTTCTCCCGGTCGTTTTTCTGCGCGAAACGCAGGGAAAAAACACCCCGGGAACCCCGCAGGGCCCTAAGCCTTGGGGCGTCACCCGGGAGAGCCTCGCCGTGGGGTCTCGCTCGGCTTTGGGCGCGCCGCGACGCCCTCCCTGTCGTCCCCCCCTGCTTTTCCAGCCCCGCTCCCACGCCCCCGTCCCGCATCCGTACCCGGATGAGCTCGTTCTGCAGCCTCTGGACGCGATCCTTGAGCCTCCTCGTCTCCGCCGCGCCCGCCGCCAGCTCCCGCTCCAGGGCGGCTGCAAGAGCCCACGCCACGCCGCGGTCACCCGCCCGGGGTGGGGGGGTGGGACCGTCCCCGGCGTCCCCCTGCCCGCCCGGCGCTTACCCAGCCTGTCCAGCAGCTCCCGGCGGGTCAGCACGTCCGGAGGGGCGTCCCGGAGAGGGAGCCGTCCCGGTTCGCGGAGCTCGGCCAGGCGCCGCCGCAGGTGCCCGTTCTCCGCCTCCAGGCCGGCGGCGCGGCGGCGCACGGACAGCAAGGCCCCCGCCAGCCCCCGCAGCGCCGCGCGC
>JACAXG010000089.1:1759070-1792641 GCA_018881555.1 Amblyornis subalaris
CCCTCTTTTCCCTCTCCCCTTCCAGCACCTTCTCCCCGCGCTCCATCCTTTTTCCCTTGCATCATCCTCATTTTCCACAACCCTCTTTTCCCTCTCCCCTTCCAGCACCTTCTCCCCGCGCTCCATCCTTTTTCCCTTGCATCATCCTCATTTTCCACATCCCTCTTTTTCCTCTCCCCTCCCAGAACCCTCTCCCTTTCCAGCACCTTCTCCCCGTGCTCCATCCTTTTTCCCTTGCAGCATCCTCATTTTCCACATCCCTCTTTTCCCTCTCCCCTTCCAGCACCTTCTCCCCGCGCTCCATCCTTTTTCCCTGCAGCCTCCTCATCCCTTGCATCCCCTTCTCCTCATCCTCCCGCATTCCCCCTCTCCCGTTGCCACGGGGCCGCTTCCCAGGCTCCATCCCAGCGGCCCCACCCCGTTCTGGGGTCCCCTCCCGGCTCACCCAGGCGGAAACCCCCACTCGGAGGCTGCAAAATCCCCCCTTTTCCTCAGAAACCACCCGGGCAGCAGCTGGAAATGGCTCCAGCAGCTGGAAATGGCTCCAGCAACCGCAAACGGCTCCAGCAAAGGGCCCCCTGCCCTGCCGGGAATCCACAAATCCCACCCCAACCCCGCCGCCCCTTCCACGGGGGTGGTTTTTTTTTGGGGGATGTTTTCCAAGTCCGGGCCCGCATTTCACGCTGTGGAGCTGACACGGGAGCAGCCCCGCGAACAAAACAAGATTTCACCCGGAATTTCCCGGCGCGGGGAGGCGGAAAAATCCCGGCTTTTCCTCCCGCCGGCCCCACGCGAGACCCCGAGGCTCGTAAATCCCTCGGCGCCGCCAGGCCAGGGGAAAATGTGTGATGGGAGCGAGGGAAGAAAGGCTCGCAAGGAGAAGCAAATGTTTGAAGAGGCTGGGGAAAAAAAACGCCCCCCTAATCGTTAAGTGCTGCCTGTAAATTATTCATCGGCTCGTCGGAGAGGCACGAATCCATCCCGGGAGAGGCCGGGAGGCCAGGAAAACACGGGCAGGGAAAACGCGGCCGGGCCGAGGCCGGCCTCCGGCTCGGCCTAAAGCCGGGGAGAGCGCGTCCAGCAGGAAAACTCGGCGAGGGGGGAAAAGGGGCTGGGGGCCGTATCCCGGCACACAAAGGATTTTCCGCCCCCGCGGGAGCTGGAAAAGCGGGAGAGGCGCCTTATTCCCGCGGCGCTCCTGCGGGGGTTTTGAACGGAGCCGCTTCGGGAGCGGATCCCGAGCGGGATGGGATGGGATGGGATGGGATGGGCTGGGTTTGATCAGGAGAGGCGAGAGGCGAGAAGTGACAGGGCTGTGATCAGCGCCGAGCTCCCCCCTCCCCCCGCATCCCGCAGCCCGGGGGGGCTGGCGCGTCCCCGCTCCATTAGGAGGGCGTCGGCCCCCATTCCCGGCGCTGTCACGAGATGGCTTTTCCAAGCGAATTCCAACCCCCCCGGCGCGCGCCGCCGCACCAGCCGAGTGCGAGTAATTCCTGCTGCGGGGGGGGGAGAAAGCAGCCGAGGGAAGGGAAGCGAAGGGAAGCGAAGGGAAGGGAACGGCTGGCAAAGGTGGCGGCGGGGGAGGAAATGTTCATCCCACCGGCGGGTTTGGCCGGGAAAAGGGAAAACACCCAAGGCCGGTGCGAAACCTCTCTGCGCTCCCTGTTGTCCCGCTCGGGCTTTTCCCAAAGCATCCCGGAGGCCTYTTCCCAGCCCTCCTCGCGGGGATGCTCCAGCCGGCTGGGTGCGGGGCTGCTTTTCCAGCAAGGCCAGGGCTGGAAGCGCACGGCGGGGCCGGATCCCGGCTTTTGGGGCCGGATCCATCCGATTCGGAGCTCGCCCGGCCTCGAGCACCGCGCCCGCCCCCGCGCGCCCCATCCCGGGCTCCCGTTGGGCCGGGAATAAACGGGAAGGCGCGCGCGGGGAAGCCGTAAAGCTGGGCGGATGGGAGGAATTAAAACAGCTGGAGGAAAAGCGAACAGCTCGGCCGGACCATTATCCCCCTGCTCTTTATGGGCTGCTTTTATGGCTAATTTTCCTCTCGCCGAGCCGCAGGTGGAAGGTGGGCTTTGGGGGAGCCCGAGGGGGGTTGGGGAGCGCGGGGCCCCCTTCCTTCCCCCCCTCCGCGGGTGCGTAAYGAGCAGGACGCGGCTTTAACGAGCTGTTCCTTTCAGAGCCAGATGGCCCCAAGTGCTCGGAGGTGTTCAGCCCGGGCCGGGGGGGGGCCGCGCTCGGCGGCACAAAGGGCTGCGGGAGCCCGGCAGGCGCCTCCCGCTTCCCCCCCGGAAAAGTGGGAGCTGGAGGAGCCCCCGGGGTCTGGCTAACGGGAGGGAATTTGCTAAATGGGTTGGGGAAGGCGCTGCCCGCAGCAAGGTGACCGCGGCGCTGTCCCCTCCGCGCCACCCCCGGAGAGCCGGGGAGGCGGCCGTGGAAAAGAGGCTGGAAAAGGGGATTTGCGGCGGTCTCGCGCCAGGATGAGGGCGGCGTGGGGCTCCGTGGGGGTTCCAGGGGCGGGGAGCCGGCTCTGGGTGCTCCGCTGGGTCCTTACCTGGCCATAAAGCGGGCACGGGGGGGGTCGCCCGTGGCTCGTCGCCCCTCCCGGGGGCGGCAGGGGCCGGGCCGGGCGCGGTGTCGCTGCCCGGTGGGGTCGGGAATTCTGCCGGTTTCTGGAAGGGAGAGGCAACAACGGGCTGTGGGTGGAGGGGCGCGGTGCCAGGGGCGAGGAAGGGGCACCTGACGGGCTGMGTGCCCCCCGCCCCCCATCCCCGGCCCCAAAAGTGCCGCCGGAGCGAGGGGCAGGAGCCGTGGGTCGGCACCGGGAAGGGGTCGGGCGGGGAAGGGATCCCTGGGGTGTCGAGGACGGTGGAAACGGCACCTCCGCGCCCATTCCCAGCCTCCCGGATGGCAGGAATCGCCTATCTGTGCCCTGCCGGTGCACCGGGATGCCTCGAACCGCGGCCCCGCGGCGGCCCCGGCCAGAGCCCCGGCAGACGCTGCCGGCAGCCCTAATGCGATTTCCCGGCCCCTCATTTCCCTCCGCCGGCCCCGCCAGCCTGGCTTTTATGGACTCCCCTCTAATCCGGTTACGGGGGGGAAGTGGGATCTAATGGAATAAACGATGGAGTCCGCGCGCTCCCGCCTGCCACGGCCAGGTCACGGCCGGGCACGGCCCGTCCCGGCTCCTGGGCCACGGATGACCCCCTTGGCACGGCCCATCCCGGCTCCCGGGCCACGCCTGACCCCCTCGGCACGGCCCATCCCGGCTCCCGGGCCACGGATGACCCCCTCGGCACGGCCCATCCCGGCTCCTGGGCCACGGCTGACCCCTTGGCACGGCCCATCCCGGCTCCGGGGCCACGCCTGACCCCCTCGGCACGGCCCATCCCGTCTCCCGGCCCCATCCCGCCACCTCGGCACCGGCATTCCCGGCTCGGTATCCCGATATCCCGCCATCCCTCCCTCTCCACCGGCTGAGCGATCCTCYCGGCCGCCCTCTCCAAACCGCTCCCGGGGCCCGGGCGGCAGCCAAGGGGCCCTCGCCGGCGTTCCGAGCCGTTCCCCGGGGGCCGCTTCCTCCTCGTTCCTGGAGCGGCGCCGGGAACACCGCCGGGAGCGCCGTGCCCGGGCCCGGTTCCGCCTCGTTAAGGCCATCAGCGGAGCATCCCCCGCTCGCTGCCGTCCCCCGGGGGACCGGAAGGACGCGAAACGCAACAGTTCGGGGGCCGCGGCCAGCGGGGCCCGCCGGGAGCTCGCCCGGGCGAGCGCGCGCTCTTAATTGAATTAGCGCGGCCCTGAACGCTCCCCCGGGGCCGCGGGGGGACACGCRGCTCGGCCYTCGACAAAGACATTCCCTGCTCCRTTCCCGGCCCTCCGGGAGCCTCTGGACAATGGGAGAGAGGGGGGAGGTGTGCGATTGGCAGCTGTCCATCGGAAGGTCGGAGGGGGCTCGGCCGGCTCGCTCCAAGGAGGGAAGGGCTGGGCGGAATTTGGTGAGGAAAAAGGGATGTTAGGGAGAAATTCTTCCCGGGGGAGGGTGGGGAGGCGCTGGGATGGATTTCCCAGGGAAGCCGCGGCTGCCCAATCCCTGGAAGCGTCTGGAGCCGCCTGGGATAGCGCGAGGCGAAACGAAACAACCTCGAGCATCCCTCCCATCCCAAAGCATCCCGGGATTCTGGCGCCCCCCGAACCCCAAACCTTTCACSGGCGTGATTTGGGGATAAAAACCCCAAACCAGGGAAGCGATTCCCGGCTCCCCCAGCCGGTTTTTTGGGACAGCCCGGGGTGGGGGGGTGGGGGGGGGGCTTTGACGGCCGRGCTGGCGCGGTGACAGCTCCGCCCTGGCGCGGTGACAATCGGCGACAATTTACGCCGCGCTCGGATCTGCTGGGGCTTTTAAGCGGCAGCAATCCCATAAATTAAAGCTGTTTAAGCCCTGGAAATCGCCAGCCTGTTGAGTTTTTGTCGTTTTTTCCCCCCCTTTTCCTGGAAAAAACCACCGGCTCGTCCCTTTTTGTTGTCCCCGCGGGCCGGGATGTCCCCACGCCCCCAGGGAGGGTGACACGGCCGAGCCTTGGGGCCACCCCAAAGTGCCACCCCAAAAGTCYCCGGGCCGGAACAAAGCGTCAGACAGGGCTGGTTATTAAAAGGGGCACGGAAATCAATCCCTCGGGAATAACGCGCGTTTTCCCGGCTCGGCATTCCCGGGATGCGCCCTGCTGACCCCGCACGTGGAAACGCGCGGTCAAATCCGTGATTTTTTGGGGGGCGAGACGCAGAATTCGGGGAGGAAAAAGAAGGWTGAAGGGAAAAAGGGAGCCCTGCCCCGAGCCCGGGGTCGGCGCGGAGGTGGAGGGAGGAGGCTGCGGGTTTCTCCCTGGAAAAAAAAACCTGGAAAAGCAGGGTTGGTTGTTTTTTTTTTTCCATCGCCAGACGCTAATTCGCTCCAACAGCAGCGTTTTGCTGGAGTCTTTGATTTCTTTGTCTCCCGGAGATGATCAAAGTCTTTTGTTCTCCTTTGGGCTCCAGAGGGAGAGCGCGGGGAGGGTGGAAAAAAGGGCTGGAAAGGGGCAAATCCGGGGGATCTCGGTGCCTTTCCCCAGCGCTGCCCATTCCCCGGGATAACATTCCCGGCGTTCGCTCGTTCCCGGTGTGGGGACCGTGGGTTTTTCGCAGCGCAGCTGCTCCGAACCTTTTTCCCTGAGGATTTCCCGAGCCTGGGAGAGTTTGGAGAGCTCGGGGGACGAGCCCGGCTTACGGGGAGCCCCTTATCCCTGGAAAATCCATGGCGCCGAGGGTTTTCCCGGCGCGAGGAGTTGGTGTGGGCATGCCAGGGCAGGGAGAAGCCGGGATTTCCAGCCGGCTCCGGGTGCGGATCCCAGATGGAAGCTCGGGTTTGTTTGGCTGCTGTTTGGTATAAAAAGCCTGGCCCATCTGGGTGATCCATTCTGGGCTTCCCAGGAAAATAAATAGGGAAGGGAAGGAGCTGGGTGAGTCTGTTCCCCTCTCCCAGCTGGCTGAGGGGGGATGTGGGGTGAGGGAACAGGGAAAGGGGATTCTGCAGCTCCCGGTACACCAGGGATGGGAGGGAATTCCGTGGTTCCTCGCGGCTCGGGGACACGCAGGAATGCTGAGGATCCTTGGATCCTGAGTGTGGGCAGGGATTCTGGGGATCCTCACAGCTGGGACAGGGATAATGGGGTTTCTCACATCTTGGGATGGGCAGGGATCCTGGGGATCCTCAGATCCAGGGGTGGACAGGGATTCTGGGGATCCTCAGATCCAGGGATGGACAGAGATTCTGGGGATCCTCAGATCCAGGGATGGACAGGGATTCTGGGACTCCTCGTCCCAGGGATGGACAGGGATTCTTGGGCTCCTCTCATCCCAGGGATAGGCAGGGATACTGGCACTCCCCACATCCTGGAGATCCTGGGCCTCCTCAGATCCAGGGATGGGCAGGAATCCCGGCACTCCTCTCCCCACAAGGACATCCTCATCCCAAATTCCCAAAAYCTCCTCAGCTCCATCTGAGCCCTTTGTGCCTCTCGGCTCCCACTTGGCTCCTTTTTCCCATCCCAAAGCCAAACCCAGGACGAATCCATGAGCTGAGGAGCCGGAAATCCAGCCCGGAAACATCCCTGGAAGCCGAAGAGGCAGAGGAGAGGTGCGGGAACACCTTCCCTCCCGGTTTTTGGGATGCTGGCGATCCCAACCAGCCGGCTGGAGCACCTTCCTCGGAAAATCCCAACCTCCACGCACGCAACAAGGAGCAGGATCTCCCTGGCCCCACTCAGCAGGAATTCTTTCCCTCATTTCCATCGCTCCGGGTCCGTCTGGGATGAATCAYCCAGAGCCCGAGGCCGGCTCCGCATCCCTGCTTTTTGTCTCCATCCATTAGGGAAGGCAGAGCCGGAGCGGGAGGGGTGGAACGGGAAAGGGCCAGGAAGAGGAGAGAGGGGGGGAAAAAAATCCCAAACCCCTCGGAGCCTGCGGATCAAAACCATAATCAGGGAAATGAATTCCGCAGCATTTTCCCGCATGGCTGCGAGGGATAATTTAGCGCGGCCGCCAGCTGGAAGCGCCGGGATTAATCCCGCACTTTGTGCCGCCCCCYTGAATAATTCATGGAGCGCTCCCCCCTCCTCCCGACCCCCCGCTCCCCCGGGATGCGCCGCCGGAGCCGGCCAGGGTTCCCGGGATTTGGGGTCGAGGGTGGGGGATGGCGGAGGAGGAGGTGATGGGATCGATGGGGCTGGCGGTGGCATCCCGGCCTTCCCGAGGAGACGGAGGCATCCCGGCCTTCCCGAGGAGATTGAGGCATCCTGGCCTTCCCAAGCAGATGGAGCCATCCCGGCCTTCCCGAGGAGAAGGAGCCATCCCGGCTGGGCTGGAGGAGCAGCCGCTCTCCCGGCCCTCCAGGATGCCGGAATGGGATCAGCCGGACATTTCCCACTCCCTTACCCAGCCTGGCCTTTCTCCGCTCCCAAATCTCTCCGGCCGTGGTTTCCTGGGAATACCAGCATTCCCGGGAAAGCGACGACGGCATGGACGACGCTGCTTTTTCCAGAGGCTTGGGACGAYGCGCACGGGGATAAATCCCGGATCCAGCCCCGCGGAGAGTTTTGGATCCTTCCCTGTGCCCATCCTCATCCCTCCCTGGCCATTCCCGGGATCTCACCTGGGACGGCAGGAGCCGCAGGCGGAGCGCCACCCTCGGGATGGTCCCGGCCGGGATCCCGGTGCCCTGGGGAGGCAGAGGAAGGGTCGGGCTGGGTTTTCCCTGGAGTTTTCACCGGATTTGGCGTCATCCCGGGGCCAGGCAGAGGGGCAGGGCTGCGGCTGGGAGCAGGGATCCYGGCTTCCCGTGGGATGCTCTGCGCCAGGCTCATCCGGGCGTGGAGGTGGGGTCTGCATGCCTCCGTCCTGGCATCCCGGGATTCCAGCATTCCAGCATCCCAGCAGCCCAGCATTCCAGGGTTCCAGGATTCCAGCATCCCGGCATCCCAGCAGCCCACCATCCCACCATCCCAGCAGCCCACCATCCCACCATCCCAGCAACCCAGCATCCCAGAATTCTAACATCCCTCCATCCCTCTGTCCATCCATCCATCCATCCATCCATCCATCCATCCATNAGGCTCATCCGGGCGTGGAGGTGGGGTCTGCATGCCTCCGTCCTGGCATCCCGGGATTCCAGCATTCCAGCATCCCAGCAGCCCAGCATTCCAGGATTCCAGGATTCCAGGATTCCAGCAGCCCAGCATCCCAGCATTCCAGGATTCCAGGATTCCAGCATCCCGGCATCCCAGCAGCCCACCATCCCACCATCCCAGCAACCCAGCATCCCAGAATTCTAACATCCCACCATCCCTCTGTCCATCCATCCATCCATCCATCCCTCCATCCATCCATCCCTCCATCCATCCATCCATCCCTCCATCCATCCATCCCTCCATCCCTTCATCCCATCCCTCCGTCCATCCATCCCTCCATCCCCCATCCCTCCATCCCTGCTCCCCACGCCCCTCTCACCTCCACATCCAGTCCCTCCACGCTCATCCCGCCTCCCCGCTCCTCCAGCTCCCGGAAAACGCGGCTGGGGAGGGGCAGCACCGAGTATCCCACGGGAACGCGGGCGCCCGGAGCGCTCCACACTGCGGAAGGGACRGGAAGAGCGGGATGAGGGCGCAGCAGCCAAACCCGGGATTAGAGTGGGAGAATCCTCGGAGACTCACCGGCTTTGTAGGGATAAAATTCCAACGCCAGAGCCGCATCCTGGGAGAAGATGGTGGCAGCGTCTCGGCCTTGGAAAAGGAAGGAGGCATTCCAGGCTGGCTGCTTCTCAGGACCGGCTGGCCGGGATATCTCGGAAAACAGCADGGATTTGGAATTTTGTGGGGGAACACAGAGCTTGGGAATGTCTGTCTGTCCCCTCAAACCCCTTCCCAAGCGGGAATTCCCGGTCACCCGGCACATCCGGAGCGGTGGGAAGCGCGTTCATCCCCGTGGCCTCCATCYGTCATCGGGAATGACATCCTCCCGTCCCCGGCTTGGCCTCCGGAGAGCTTCCCAAAGGTCAAGCCCGATCCCGGCTTCCCGAGGCTGGGAATTTATCGACAGCAGCTCCTGTCCGCCGCTGCTCCTCCATCCCTGCTCCCGGCGGGAATGAGATCCCGATCGGCTTTCGCCGCGTCAGCACATTCCCGCTTTTCGGGAGGCTGGGAGAGCAGGGAGCTGTCCCCGTGCTCCCGGTTTTGGGATGTTAATGGGAATGACGGAGCTCTGGGAGCCGCAGGGGTGCATTATCCACCCCGGGAYGGGATGCTCCGGAGCCGGGAAAACCCTCCCGGATGGGCAGCGCTGTCGGTGCTGGCTCAGCACTTCCCAGCCTGGAATTCGCCAGGGGCTCCCGCGGGATTTTTAGCCGGGATGCAGCCGGGGTTTGGCTGCGGGGAGTCCTTAGGAAAACAGGGATCGRGGCGCTCCCAGCGGCCGCATCCAACCTCTCCCTTCCCAACCCTCAAAAACTTCAATTTGAGGGGAAAATCTTTTCCCAAACCCCCCAAATCCCACCTCCAGCTGCTTTTCCCGGCATCCACCCTCCCGCGGCCCTGGAGACGGCCCCGCTCCGGCCCCAGCGGGGGAGGGAGAAGTCAAATCYGGGAACATGCCACGGATTTGACCCCAATTGCCGCGGGTCCCGAGCCCACATGGCTCCTGTCACCGGCRCGGGGACCACATTCCCGACTTCCCGCCCGGATTCGGGAGGTGGGGCCAAGGCCCKGGCCGCGTCCCGCTGGCTCCGGAGCCAGATGGATGCTCCGTGTGGGATGTCAGCGYCGCTGCCCTGATCCGGGAAGACGTTTGGCAAGGCCGCCCGGGCCCGCCCGGAGCATCCCGAGGGATGAGGCCGTCGCTGCCCGGCTGGAAGGAGCGAGGAGCTCCGGATCGAGGGGTTCGGCTGGAGAATTTCCAAGGAAAAGAGCCCAAAAGGGGATTTATCCCCCAGGGAAGCAACACCGCGGATGCGGCGTGGCTTTCTGTGCCCGCTTGGATTTTCCTTTGCCACCGGCGCRTCCAGATCCATCCTTTTGGGTGGAAAAGTGGCATCCAAGGAAAGCGGAAAACCCAATGCCCTTGAAGGCGGCTCCTCCGGCTCCCGGCCCAGAATTCCAGGTGTCCACGATCCAGGAGGAGGGGGAGRARGAGGGGGCCAGGCCAGATGGCCGGATTTAATCACTCCTCGGGCTCCCGCCGCTCGGAGCCGGCGGCCGTGCCAGGGATTGGGGATGGATCCGCCGATCCCGCAACTTCCCCGRGGCTGGGTTTGGGTTCATCCCGTAAATCCCGGAGAAACGCGTTTAGAGGAGGGAAATATCCCGGGAAACGGCGGCCTCGGGGTTGTAAGAGGTTGGAGAGGGGGGAGCGGGCAGGGATTTCCTTCCCGATGTCTCGCCCAGACCGGGGTGGGAAAAGCACATCCCAAATCCATGGTGGAGATCCTGGTGGTCCCTCACCTGCTGGAAGAGCCCAGGGGAGGGAAAAGCCGGGAATGCTCGGAAAACCGCSGTGATTTGGATGCGAATCCGGCGCATCCCAGGCGGTCGGCACCGAGCTCCTTCCCTGATATTTTATTGATGCGCTCCCGGCCCGTGCCGATCCAGGGAATTCCGCTCCCAGCCCATCAAAATTCCACGCACGGCGGGGCCGGGAGAAACCCGTGCTCCGGCTGGGTCGGGAGCCGGCCGGATCCGTATTCCGGCGGCCGGCCTGGGATACGAGGGGTCTTCCCTCGCGGCTCCCCTTCGGAGCGGCTTCCCGCCGCCCGCTCCGTCCCGCCCCCTCCCTGCCCCTTCCAGCGCCTCCTTCCCGCCTCCCCGATTTTTTGGGAACAAAAGCGAGGCCCTCCTCCCGCTCTCCCGGCGCCGGGAGCGTGGGTTGCCATGGCGACGGCTATTTTGAGGATGCCGTGCCGGCGCTCGAGGCCCGGCGAGGAGAAGGTCTCGGGAAAACGAAGGATAACGGCACAATCCGGGAGTTTTCCGGGAAGAATCCCCGCGTCCCGACGGATCGGCCTCCTACCTGCGGGAGGCCCCGGTCGGAAGCTCGGGAGACTCCGAACGCGGCAGCCGGMGGGTCCGGGAACGGGATGGTGGCCGGGCCCACGGCGGGGCGGGATGCGGGATGCCACTCCACGCGGCGCCTGCGGAGCCACGGGAATGGGAATGGGAAGGGCGTGCACGGACGGGGCGCTCCGGTTGTTCCCGCCCGTGGCCGGCACCCACCTGTATTCCCGAATATCCGTGACCACCKTGGCCACGGCCACCAAAGGCCCGGGAGCGGCCAGCGGGGGTGCCAGGCCCAGCAGCAGCACCTGGGAAAAGCGGGACGAGCGGTGAGGGAATGTGGGAACGGGGCCGGAATCAATCGGAATCACCTCTTGGAATGGCCGAGGCCGCGCTCACCTCCAGGGCCGCGTAGGCCAGCCCGGGGCAGCGGGGGATGGAGCGGCTCCGGAGGGTCACGGTCACATCCAGGGCCGTTCCCGCCGGATCCTGCGCCCTCGGCTGCAGGAAGGTCAAGGGCGTGGAATGTGGGCACTCGGATCCCGATTAACGCTCCCCGGAGCATTCCCGGGAAGGAGAAACAGGATAAATCCGCGTTTGAGTATTCCATGGCTCCCAGCGCGTGCAGGGAAGGGGGAATGCGTTCCTGGCAATGGGATTGGGGGGTATGGAGTGAGTTTGCCGGGTGTCGGCAGCACAGGGATCTCCCGGCCGGATCCTCGGGATGGAGAATTCCCCACGGATGGGCTCGGGAAGCGGCTTCTCCGCTTTTCCCTTAATTAACACTCCCCTGCTTAACGAGCGTCCCACACACGGCCCCRTCCCACGCCCCCTTCCCGGGATCCRGAGGGGGAAAGCCCTTCCCAGCCCGCAATCCCATGTAGCTTTTCCTTCCTGTTTTCCCCCCGGGAAGAGCCCGGCACAAGGCCTGCCTTGTTCCCACCTCTCTCCCGAGCCTCTCCGGGCTCCTTCCCCAAGGTGCCAAGCGCGGTTTTCCCGCCGGGATTAGGGARTTACGCAAGGCCTCCCTCGGCCCCACGAAACCCCGGCCGCGGCTGGGAAAAATCGSACGGAAACCCGGGAATGAGGAGGGGTGGGAGCCGCACCTACCAGCAGCAGCCGGCAGTGGTGGGGCTGGAAAGGCTGGAAGTGCCGGAGCGGCAGCTGGAATGTCGCCAGCGCCTCCTCGGTGGCTTTGTCCGCCACGGTGAGGGTCAGGGCTGGAAGCAGAGGGATGGACGCCAGGATTTGGGGAAAAGAAGGGATTTTGGGAAAGGTCTGGGCGAAGAAGGAGCGGGGAACGTCGGGATGGATCTGCTTTCCCGGCAGGCCGTGGCGGGGCCGGGTTGTCCCCAAACCGGGATAACCCCGAGAATCCACGGACAACACAGCCCGGGCGCACCGCCAGGAAGGCCGAGCAGCCGGAATTCCCTTTGCAGGGCCGAGATTCCCTCTGATCCAGCCCAATCCCTCCCGGAGCGCTCCCTGCCCGGCTCCGCCGCCCCCTCCATCCCGGCGAGGCTGCAATTTGTGTGACAGGCGGGAGCGGGAGCCTTTTATGGGAATAAAAAGAGGGAGCTGATGGAAGGGAAAACCGCCCTCTCCTTTATGCTGCCATCAGCGCTCGGCCTGCCCTTCCCCCAGCCTTAACTCCTGCCTGGCCATCCCGGGAATGCCGGCGGGAGGACGGGGAAGGTGAGGAAGGAGGCGGGAGCGCGGCTCGTGGCAACGAAAAGGGCGGGAATGGCGTTTCCAGGCGGGAAAAGGCGCCATCCCGGCCTGGGGACGGCGGTGAACACCTGGGGACGCACATCTGCCGACATCTGGGAAGTGCCGCAGGAGCGGGAGCGGGGCCGGAGATTCCGGCTGGTCTCCCCGGATGTCCCGCGGTCCCGCACGGGGGCGAAAAGTCCGTCAAATCTCCTGGATTTCGTCGGGATCGGGGCCCGGTGGGATTAGGGCCGAGGCGAAGGTTGGCTCCCAGCGGTTGTTTTGTAAGGAGTTGGTTTTGTAATCAAATCCCGGCCCTAATTCCATGGGTTTTGCCCCGGTTCCGGCCTGTGCCGGGAGTCTGTGGCTCTGMCCAGCGGGGTGGCAGCGGGGGAGGATTTGGGATGCTGATTCCYGTGGGATGCCTGGAACTCCACGTCATCATCGCTGCATCCCGGCAGCGTCGCTCCTGGGGCCGCCAGCTCGGCCCTTTGGASTCCCTGAAATCCCCGGATAATCCCCGGAGGAGCTGGATCCCGTATCCTGCTCCCCGCCATTCCTGGCGCTCTCACCTGCCCGTCCCGCATCCTCCTCCTGCAATTCCAGCGCCACCTCCTCGTCCCAGGTGGGATCGTGGCTGGGCCCGGAGGACGCCCGCGACACTTCCCGCTTCCCCTCAGCCCCTCCGCCGCTCTCCCTGCGGGAAAAGGCAGGAAAACGGGCGGATCGGCGGGAACGAGGGAGCGGGAACAACCCCCGGAACGGCAAAGCTCCTGCTCCGGGGGCATGCAGAGCGGGATTGATTCCCGGGATGGGGTTTGCTGCCTCTTCCATCCCAAAGGCTATCCCGGCCCCTGGAGGTTAATTATCCCGGTATTGATGAGGGGACGGCGAGGAGCTGCCGGGAAGAGGGA
This sequence comes from Amblyornis subalaris, assembly GCA_018881555.1. Lineage (NCBI taxonomy): Eukaryota > Metazoa > Chordata > Aves > Passeriformes > Ptilonorhynchidae > Amblyornis > Amblyornis subalaris. The sequence continues at coordinate 1,772,260 of JACAXG010000089.1, forward strand.
GAGGGGATGGAATGCTAACGAGGGCAGGCGCGGAACGAGCCTGAGCCCTAATTATGGCTTTGTTTAGGGCCACGGAGCGGGAGTCACCCTTCAGCCCCCATCAGGGCTGGGCCGGGGCTTTGATCAATTAATTACCAATTAATTATCAATTMATTATCAATTCGCAATCAGCTCGGTTAATTATAGCAACCCCACCCCGTTTTAGTGGGGCTGGCGGATCTTTGGGAATCCCAAACCCGCGGGTGACCCCACATCCCCGGCGGCACGGCTAYCCCAGCCCCGGGAATGGCTCGCCCTGGATAAGAGGATGATGCRGCGTCCGAGGAATTCTCCTCCCGGCACCGGGGGCGGCAGCTCCGGGAGAAAGGAGGTGGGAAATAAATCGTGGAATCACGTTTTGGGGTTGAAATCGGGGTGAATCGTCTCGTCCATAAAAGTCCTTCCAGCTGTAGGGTGGGCTCCSGGTGGACCCTCCTCCTCATCCCTGCCCCTCTCCCGGCCGTGTCCCGCCGGGTGGGAATGAGCCCCGGGCCGGCCCCRCCGCGGAGGGGCTGGAAAAACCCCAGTAATGAGCTCTGTGGGGGATTGGGGGATTGGGGGATTGCGCTCCCCACAACGTGCTCGGGGTCCCAATGAAGCCGGGCCCGGGCTGGGGGCGGCGGCAGGAGGAGGAGGAGGAGGGTGGGAGCGCCCAGGAAGAGCTGGAAACCGGGAAAAACGGGAGGAAAACAACCTCCAGCCCCACGAGGCTTTGGGATGTGCTCCAAAAACCCCATAAAGGGGCCGGGGACGGTCGGGGTTTGATACCTGCGCACCCCAAACGGCTCCAGAGCCGGCGGGCTGGGGTGGCAGCCCTGGGATGGGCTGGGATGCTCCAGGAGCTGCTCCTGGGATGCTCCATCCCTCCCCGCTCGGCTGTGCCCGCCGCGGCGGTAAGAGATAAGAGATAAGGATAAGAGATAAGGATAAGAGATAAGAGATAAGAGATAAGGACGGGCCCTCCCGGGCGGTGATTGCCCACCCCGCGGCACGAGGCAGGCCAGGGTTTGATTTTCCCGGCGTTCCGGGTCATTATTCCCGCCGGGAGAGCGATTTCCCGGCGCCGCCGTCCCGCTCGTTCGCCCGCTCCCTATATTCCAGCGCCGGGGATGCTCCATCCTCATCCCACCGGGATGCTGCGGCGGGGAAGGGTTCGATCCCCTCGATCCCACCCCCTCCCAGTGCTCTGGGGGAGATCGAGGAGCTCTGATGGTGATTTATTCATTTAATTCGAATTTTTGGCTGTTTTTGTTGGATTTTTACGCCCCTTCCCGGCAGCATCCCGAGGCACCGCGGCCAGGAGCGGGCCCGGCGTTGGGAAATCTGGGATCAGGGAGCCAGCGGAGCCCCATCCCCCCCCCCCCCGGGGCTGGGAGCAGCTGGCGCTTTCCGCAGCGACCTTGAGGAGCTTTTGTGGGCGCCGAGAGCTGAAAGGGAAGGAGCGGGGAGGTCCCTGCGGCTCTCCAAGGCGAGGAGGAGCGGCCGGAGCGGGCGCTTTGTGCCGGGAATGGCGGGAATTGTTGCGGGAATTGCCGCCGCGCCTCGGCTCCCAAGGTCGTCCCCGCATCCCACCCCTGGAGCCAYCCGTGGGGGAGGGACGGCGACAGGCACCGCATCCCCCCCCCCCCCAGCGCCCCTAAAAGCGGCGATTCGGGGGCTTTTGGGAGCGTTCCCGAAGGAGGAGCCCCATCCCAGCCGGGACGGGCTGAGCCGAAGCGCCGCGCGCTCCAGGTTTTCCAGGCTGGCTCTGCCCGACCTTTCCCTGCCCGAATCCCTGGAAGGGACGCGCACACAACCGTGCCTTTTGGGAGCGGCGCCGGCATTCCCAGCTCGGCCCGGCCCCTGGTTTTGGGGATGGGAGGGGGTCGGCGGCCACCAGGCCCCCCCGGGGGCGCACCCGCTTGGCTGCCATCCGTAAAAAAAAAATCCCACCTTTCCCCGGGAGCGTGCCCGGGAAACAATCAGCGATTCCCTTCTGCCTCGGCTCCCTCGCTATGGTTACTAAAAGGCCCCCGGCGCGTCCCGCATCCCTAAAAACCCCTCCTTTTCCCCCCCTGCTCCGCCCGTTGCCAGGGAGACGCGCGGCTGGAGCGGCACCCCCGTGCCAGCGTTTAGGATATTGATGGTTAAACCTCGGGAGATCGCCCGCGAGTAATTGGTTTATGGAAATGGAGGCGAACTCCCGCCGGGGAGCGGGGCGTGATGGAAAGGGGGCCCCAAATCCTTACGGGAGACACCCCCGCGCACCCCCCAGCCCCTCCGGGATGCGCGGCAGGGCCGGCGCCGGGCCGCTTTTCCCTGGAAACCGGCGGCGAGCAACAGTTTGTTTTCCACAGGAAGACGATGCCAGGCTTTCCCAGCCCCCCCCCACCCCCGACCCCACGCCCCCGGCAGCAGCCCGGCCTTGGAAAACGCGCCCTGGGCGGGCGGGGATGCTCGGAAGGCCCCCGGGCCGGCTCCTTTCATCCCGCTTTTCCAGGGAAACGCGGCCTCTCTCCCGCCGCACGCCAAAGCCTGACCCCGCTAATTGAGTCCCCCGGCTCCTGCATAATGCACGAGGAGCCGCGCTCCGCCCGCCTTATTTATTTATCAAATCCCTCTTTTCTTCATCAAACCCCCTCTTTTCCTTATCAAATCCCTCTTTTCTCCAGCGCGGCCCCCGGCCCCGCGCCCGCCCGGGCCTCGCCGCGTGGATCCTCGGAGCGTGTGACGCTTCCAACATCGGGAATATTCCCCACGACCCCCGCGCCTCTCCCCGCCGCCCCCGAAGAGGTTGCTCCCCTCTCCTCGGGGCTCGGCAGCTCCCGAATCCTCCTCCCCGCCCCGCGCGTCCCCAAATCCCCGGCGTCCCCCTCGGGATACTCACGGGACCGCGCAGGGCCGGGGCACGCGGCCGCCGCGCGTGGGCGGCAGGTTGGTGGCACCGCGCRGGGTCACGGCGACCTTYCCCTCCCACGCGGGGAGCCCCGGGATGCGCCCGGGATCCTCCGTCCTGGCGCGGGACCCGGACACCTGCGGGAGCGAGCGGAGGGAATGTCGGGCCGCGCCCCTGAGGTCCCGAGCGGGGACATTCCATCCCCGCATCCCGGACTTGGCTGGCCACGCGTGTCCCGGCGGGGCCGGGGGCTCTGGGGGGACACCACAGGATCCCAGCCGCGGGATCCAGCCCTATCCCATAGATCCCGAGCGGGGATCAAGCCCCCCTGTGTCCCCCTATCCCCTGCTCCCCCTCCCCCCCCACCCAGCCCGCGATTCCCAGGGAGGCCGCAGGGATCGGGATCTCAGCCCATTCCAAGGGGGAAAAGGGGGATTTGGCGGCGGYTCCCCCCGGGCCGCCTCATTAATTCCCACCAGCTGCCGTGCGAAGGAGCAGCAGAGCCACAAGCTGCTCCCACCCCATCCCATTCCCATCCCATTCCCATCACACCCCGGCCGGGTGCGAGACGGCTCCCTCCTGCCTCYCGGCCTTGGATCCATCCCAAATCCGCCGGCTGCCGGGCACGCGAGGGGTTAAAAGGCTGAAATCCCAACCTTTCGTGCGTGCTTCCAGGACCTCCTGGGGTTGCGGGAAAAGCTCCGGCCCCGCCGGAGCCCCGCGGGCTCCTCAGAGCCGCTCCCGCAAATCCCCTCCGACGCGCGGCTGCGCTTCCCGGCCCGGGAATGGGGGATGGCTTCGTCCTGAACCCGCTCCCGGCTCTTTCCCGACGCGCCGGGGATGGATTCCGTGACCTGCCGGCCCGGGAACGGGGGGGTGGCTTCGTCCTGAACCCGCTCCCGCGTCCCTCCCGGGAACGCAGGCATGGATTCCGTGACCTGTCGCCCCGTGGGATAACGAGCCCCGAGCTCAGCGCCCCCCGCGGGGTGGGAATTTGGGTGCTCAGCCCGGGAAGGGCCCGGGAAAAGGTTGAAACCAGCGCTTTTCCCGGTTTTTTTTTTTTGGGCTGTCGGGGCTGGGGAGGGGGAGGGAGCGGCACGGAAGGAGCGGGAGCGCAAAGCGGGGGAGGATTCCCGGGATGAGGGGGATGGATCCCAGCGGGGGCTKCGCGGGGGCCGCGTTTCCAGGCGGGAAGCGGGCACAGGGATGCTCTCCCTGGAGCCCCCTCCCTCCTGGCTCAGGCTCAGGCCCCAGCGCTGGAATTTTAGGGAGCGCTTCCACCCCAAATATCCCAGGATAATGTGGGTCGGAAGGGACGTCAAACCTCATCCCACCCCTCCCGGCACGGGCGGCGACACCTCCCGCCAGCCCAGGTCGCTCCAAGCCTCATCCAACCTGGCCAAATGCTCCCTAAAAGCCGATCTGGAGGAATTCCAGCTGGCACAGGCGGGAAGCTTTAATTGGACAGACACCTCGGAGCTGCCTGATGGAGCCGGATAATTTTCCCACCCTTTCTTTCCAGCTCCGGGATCAAATTTGATCAAATACGGCGTTTTCCCTGGTTTTTTTTTTCCCATTCCCAGGTAACGGAGGGAGGTTTTCAGGCTCACAACTCCATGATTTCCATCTCCCTCCAAACCCCAGCGGGTTTTTCCACGAGCAGCGGGATAACGAGCGAGGGAAATTCGGGAATGCTCGAGCGGAGCGGGAGAACGAAACCTGTCAGAAACCAGCGAGTGCCAACAGCACCCCCAAAAAAAAACCCCCCAAAAACCAGGAGCAGACCCGGAATTCCCTCCCCAAAGCGCGGCAGCTTCCAGGTGGGAGCCCACGCTTTGTTTTCCAGGTCTCCGAGCGGGAAGAAAAAAAACCTCCCCCGGCCTTCCAAGCCGGGAATTTGCAACCTGTAGCTCGCGGGGGTGGGGGTGGGGGAAAAAAAAAATCACATTTCCAGCGAACCTAAAAACGTTCCAAGCGTTTTGGGGGTCCTCTGGAGCATCCCGCGAATCCCGAGGCGCCCCGGGAGCCTCCTTAACGAGGGTTATTAATTATTCACGCCGCGCTGATTAACGGCGCCTCCGAGCTGCCAGCGCCATAATTTGTTTTTCCATCAACTCTTCCTCGCTCCCGGCCGAGCGCCGGGGCCGGGATTGAATTAAATCGGGAACAGCCTCCGGCTTGGGAAGGGGGAAAAGGGCCGGGAGCCGGCTGGGATATCCGGGAACGGCAGCGCGGGCTGCGTGGGTGTGTTTGCAGGGCTCTCCTGGGATTTCGGGAATTTCGCTCCGGGAGAAGCCGAGCCTTTGCGGCGAGCCCCGCATCCCTGGATAACGCCGGGAGCGAGAAACCTGGATGAAAAGCGTGGGATCGCGCGCAGCTCGCAGCCCCTCCCCGCTCCCGGGGATTTATGGGCGGCTGTTGGGAACGTGGCAGCTTTATCCTCCTCCCGAGACTCCATAAAATAATAGTGGGATCCGTGAGGAAGATGGAGTGGGGCTGGCGCGAGTTTTCCTGCCTGATGGCTCCCCTGGCTCCTTTCAAGCCGCTAAACGCCGGCGGGCGCTTCCCGACGGGAATGCGGGAATATGGGAACGCGCGCGTTTAAACAGGCGGCGGGGCCGGGACACGGGGGAGGAGGAAGGGCTGGAGCATCCCAGGGTTGGTCCAGGGCATCCCAAAACGTGGCCGGGACATCCTGAATATGATCCAGGGCATCCCAGGGTTGATCCAGGGCATCCCAAAGCATGGCCAGGACATCCTGAATATGATCCAGGGCATCCCAGGATTGATCCAGGGCATCCCAAAGCATGGCCGGGACATCCTGAATATGATCCAGGGCATCCCAGGGTTGATCCAGGACATCCCAAAGCGCGGCCAGGGCATCCTGAACATGATCCAGGATATCCCAAAACATGGGCAGGGCATCCTAAACTTGTCCAGGGCATCCTGAACGTGATCCAGGATATCCCAAAGCATGGCCAGGGCATCCTGAACATGGTCCAGAAAATTCCAGGGTTGGTCCAGGCCATCCCAAAGAGCAGCCAGGACATCCCAGCGTTGATCCAGGATATCCCGGAGTATGGTCAAGGCATCCTAAACTTGTCCAGGGCATCCCAAAGCATGGCCAGGGCATCCTAAACTTGTCCAGGGCATCCCGAACACGGTCCAGGACATTCCAGGGTTGGTCCAGGGCATCCCAAAGCATGGCCAGGGCATCCTGAATGTGATCCAGGCCATCCCAAAGCATCCCAGGCAACCCAGGGTTGGTCCAGGGTATCCTGAACATGATCCAGGGCATCCCAAAGCGTGTCCRGGGCATCCTAAAGCGTGTCCAGGACATTCCAGGGTTGGTCCAGGGCATCCCAAAGCGTGGCCAGGGCATCCTAAACTTGTCCAGAGCATCCTAAAACGCGATCAGGATATTCCAGGGTTGGTCCAGGGCATCCCAAAGCGTGTCCAGGACATCCCGACCGTGGTCCAGGGCATCCCAGAGCAGTGGCAGAGTGAGGATGCAGAGTTCCCGTGCATCCCCGGGAACATCCTGGCAAACCCAGTGTGTCCCAAAAAACCAGGCGAGGTCTGGGCCGATCGGCTGCACCTCGGAGAATGCGGGATGGGGAGAGGGATTCTGGATTTCATGGGGCACCAAGGTGGGGTGAGAAACGGGATCACAGCCGGGAAAGAGAGCGGAGGCTGCATCCAGGCCAGCCCCTTCCCGGCATCCCGAATTCATGGATTCCCGGGGCGGGGAGAATTCCCATGTGCCCAGGCTCCCGGGGGTGTCGGGGTACAGCGTGACAGCCCCATCCCCATGGATCTGCACCCCATCCCTATGGATCTGCACCCCTTCCCTATGGATCTGCACTCCATCCCTGTGGATCTGCACCCCATCCCTATGGATTTACACCCCATCCCTGTGGATCTGCACCCCATCCCGATGGATCTGCACCCCATCCCTATGGATCTGCACCCCATCCCTATGGATCTGCACCCCATTCCCATGGATCTACACCCCCATCCCCTTGGATCTGCACCCCTTCCCTATGGATTTACACCCCATCCCTATGGATCTGCACACCCCCATCCCCATGGATCTGCGCTGTCACTCCCATCCCCATGGATCTGCACCCCATCCCGATGGATCTGCACCCCCATCCCCTTGGATCTGCACCCCATCCCTATGGATTTACACCCCATCCCTATGGATCTACACCCCATCCCTATGGATCCGTGCTGTGCCACCTCCATCCCTATGGATCTGCACCCCATCCCTGTGGATCTGCACCCCATCCCTATGGATTTACACCACATCCCTGTGGATCTGCTCACCCTATCCCCATGGATCTGCACCCCTTCCCTATGGATCTGCACTGACACCCCCATCCCTGTGGATCTGCACCCCATCCCGATGGATCTGCACCCCATCCCTATGGATCTGCACCCCATTCCCATGGATCTGCACCCTCATCCCCATGGATCTGCACCCCATCCCTATGGATCTGCACCCCATCCCGATGGATTTACACCCCATCCCTATGGATCTGCTCACCCCATCCCTGTGGATCTGCACCCCATCCCTATGGATCTGCACCCCCATCCCCTTGGATCTGCACCCCTTCCCTATGGATTTACACCCCATCTCTATGGATCTGCACACCCCCATCCCCATGGATCTGCGCTGTCACTCCCATCCCCATGGATCTGCACCTCATCCCGATGGATCTGCACCCCCATCCCCTTGGATCTGCACCCCNCCCCATCCCTATGGATCTGCGCTGATACCCCCTTCCCTATGGATCTGCACTCCATCCCTGTGGATCTGCACCCCTTCCCTAGGGATCTGCACCCCATCCCTATGGATTTGCACCCCATCCCCATGGATCTGCACCCCATCCCCTTGGATCTGCACCCCATCCCTATGGATTTACACCCCATCCCTATGGATCTGCGCTGTCACTCCCATCCCCATGGATCTGCACCCCATCCCGATGGATCTGCACCCCATCCCCATGGATTTGCACCCCATCCCTATGGATCTGTGCTGTGCCACCTCCATCCCCATGGATCTGCACCCCATCCCTATGGATCTGTGCTGTGCCACCCCCATCCCTATGGATCTGCACCCCTTCCCTGTGGATCTGCACCCCCATCCCTATGGATGCGCACCCCCTCCCGACCCCCTCTCCCGCCTCCCGCGCGCTCCGGAGCCCGCGCATTCCCGGCGTTAATCGGATTGGAGCCGGGAAATCTCATTTGGAGCTCTGTTAATTCCGAGCTGGCACGGCCCAGGCCCCGGCCTGGCTCCGCCGCGGGAAAACATGGAAAAGCCGGGAAAAACAGCTCCCGGAACGCGCCGGGGGAGCCGCCCGGACGCGGATGGGATCCAAGGGAGAAGAAAACGGGATCGGGGCTCCTCTTCCCCCATCCCTGATCCCACCCCACGCCCTTGGAGCTGCTCCCGGGGATATCCCGGCGCTTCCAGCCGCGGTGGGAACTCCTTCCARGGAAAGGGGTTTGGATGATGGAGGTCGGGATCTCGCCGTGCCCCTGGAAAACCTGTGGGATCGTCCTTAAATCCTCGTGGAATGGTTTGGGTTGGAAAGGAGCAGGGCGGGAACATTTCCAGCCTGGCCTCGGACACTTCCAGGGATGGGGAAGCCGCGATTCCTTTGGGAAATCCATCCCCGCTTTCCCAGGGAAGGATTTCCGCGGGTCCAGCCGCGGATTGCTCCCGAGGTTTTGCTCCCGGGTTCCTTGGAGCTGCTTGGGAGAGCACAATTCCCTGGAATGCCCCTCCCGGCGTGGGAATCCTTGGAAAACGCCCTCTCCAGCGCCACGGGCGAGGCTGCGCGAGGCCGGGGGCAGCTCCAAGCTTCCCAAAAAACCAGCAGCGCGCGGTTTTCCCGCTTCCAGGAGCCCGGGAACGCATCCCCACCCCCTCCTTTCCCGAGGTTTTCCGGGCTGGCACGCGCCGCTCCCGACAAACAAACATCCAKCCGGCTGGAAAACTCCGGGAAGCCCCCGCGGGCAGCTCGGGATGGAGCCGATCCCGATTGTATTCCAAAGGGGGAGGGGTGGGGGGGGGGCGTTTCCCGACAAGTTCGAACCACATTCCAAGGAAAAACAAAGCCCTCCACGGATCCCCGGCAGGACAAAGGCGAGCGGGAGACGAGCGGTTTATCCCGGGATTCATCCCTCCCTTCCCGCTCTTCCCGCTCCCCTTTCCCAGCCGGCGGTGGGAATTTTTCCCCGGGATCCAGGCGGAGCTGATCCATTCAGGATATTACCGTTATTATGGTTATTTCCCGGGAATTTGTCTCCCCGAGGGAAGCCCGCGGGAGCTCGTTAGGGATCACAGCGCTCGCCGGCAGGGAAGGACGAGCTCCCATCCCATTCCATCCCATCCCATCCCATCCCATCCCAATTTCCCCCTCTCAGCTCCCGCTTTTCCCGCGGGGAGCCTCTGGATGGGGAATCCCCTCCGGGCGGAAAGGAAAACCTCTCCAAATTCATTTTCCTTCCATTTTCCCGGGCCAAATCCCAAAGCAGCTGGCAGCTAATGGAATGGGCCGGCGGCCCAGCCCCGCTCCAGCGGGAGCCTTTCCCGCTTTTCCATATTTATCGGCGGCAATTCCCACTCCTCCCTCCCCCAGCTTCCAATTTTCCCCGTTTTAACCCCATCCCGGCGCTTCCGCGACGCGGAAATTGCGGGAATTAGAGCCGGGAGTTTGCGCTTTTCCAGGCGAGCCAATCCACCCCCGAATTCCCTCGGGATTTCCCGTCTTCTCCATCTCGGGAAGGTTTGCTTTTTTTTTGCTCTTTTTAGCGGGAAAAAAAAAAAACCGGGAATTTCCGCTCTGAACCGGCCCGTTCCCGTTCCCGTTCCAGATCCACACCCGCGCGGGGGGAAACACGCCGGGAATTTCGGATGGAGCTCGGAAGGCGCCGCTTCCCGGATTTTGTGCCCGGGGATAAAATTCCCTCCCTTTCCTSCACCCCAAAAATCAGCGCTTGAAAYGGGAGCATCCCGAAGGCCTTTCCCCGGCATTCCCGCSGTTTCCCGGCTCCCCGCGGCGCCGGGAATGCTCCTGGAATTCCGAGGGGCGATGAACCCGTCAAGGGGGGCCTGACAGCTCCTCAAAGGCCTACAAATTGCTCCCGCTGCTTTTCCAGGCTCTCCCTGTTTCCAGGGCAGCGGGAAGGGAGCGGGCCCGGAGCTTCCCGCCCTTCCCGAGGTTGTGGGACAACTCCAGGGATTCTTCATCCCGGAAAAAAAGATGCCGCCCCGCACCCCCGGCCGCTCCAAATCCCGAATCTCGCCCCAGGGGCGCAGCCGGAAGGGAAATCCAGGGCGAATTCCCAAGGAAAAGGGATGGAAATTATTCCAGCCTCCCATTCCAGGAGCTTGTCCCACTAAGCGAGCGCTGCTGGGAATTCCCCAAAAATCCCCGGGATCCAATTCCCTCTGTTTTCCCCTCCCGAGGCTGAGCCCGAGGGATGATCCTCGGCTCGTTACGGATGCGCCAGGTCCTGGGATAATCAGGGATTCAAGGATGAGCCTGGGAGCAGCCGGCGGAGCCTCCCGCGCCGTGCCTGGGAATTCATTATCCACAGGTTGCAGGGAAATGAGGGGGAAAAATCGTTATCCCGRGGCTTGGCCTTTCTTGGGAAGCGCCATCCATCAGCCCCGGCTGGCCGGGAGCTGATTTCCCACCGGGATGCGTCTTTGGGAAGGGAAACTGATGGATGAGGCCCCCGGAATCCTGATTTCCCGGGAGCTGCAGCGCTGGGATGGCAGCCCCGAGCTTCCAAAAATTCCTGCGGGACGGCGCTGCGGATTCCCAAATTATGGATCGGCCGAATCCTGCCTGGATTCCGGGGAGAGGCTCCCCCCAGATTATGGATCAGCGAATTCCCGCCTGGATTTCGGGGATATTTGGGCTCTCCCACTTCAGGGTTGCCCTTCCCGCAGGATCCAGCCCCACGGGGATCCCCCGGGATGCRGCATCCCGGTTTTCGGAGGTTCCGATCCCTCCCGTAAATCCRGCAGAGCTCATCCACGCGTTTTCCACGGCTCCCGGGAGGGAACGATCCGACGCTTCCCGCCCTCCTCCCGCCGCTTCCCGGCTTTTAATCCTTAACTAAAACCCATCCCGGCAGATCCCGGCTGATTTATGGCATTCCCGGGATCCGCCGATGGCTCCCGACGCTCCCCGCCCCTCGTCCCGCCCCCATCCAGCCATTCCCGGGAAAATTCGAGCGGGGCGCGCTAAGGAGCGGCTCTGGAAGCTCCATCCGGGCGGGAATGGCGCGYCCAGCTGGAAATCCCGGGATCCAGGGCGCGCTGGGCACGGGGAGCAGGGAATGAGCTCCAAAATTCCCGTGAAATCCGCATTCCAGGGGTTCCCAGAGCCAGCGGAAACAAGGGAAAGAGCCGAATCCTYCCCGATCCAGAGCCTGCGGAAGAGCTTTCCACCGATCCCACCCCCCCGCCATTCCCAATTTTCCCGCCGGGACTCCCCGCAAGGATAAAAGCTCCCAGGGAATTTCCGGGGGGAGGATCCAAGAGATCGTTCCCAGCTCCGGCGCCGTCATCCCGCTTTTCCCGGGATGTTTTTCCAGGTGCGGGAGAGCGGCCGCGCCCCCATCCCACGGGCGGGTTGTTCTTCCAGGAAAAAGCGGGAAGCGGAGCCCCTGGAGTAGGGATTGTCCTTTTTTTCCCGTTGTTCACACAGCTTTTCCCACAAAAAAAAAAAAAGGGATGGGAAGCGCGAATTCCCGGAATGTTGCAGCCCTGCCCTAGGATTCCGGCAGTTTCCCTCCGGATTTGAGCCGCKGGATGGAATATTTGGGATGAGGAAGGCCTGGAATCCCAGAATTGAAGAGCTTTTAGGGCTGGGCTCATCCAGAGGGGTTTTGATCCCAAAAATGCCAAGTTTGGTGCTTCCTTCCCCCATTCCCACACCCAGGCTGGAGCTGGGATGGGATGGAGGTTCCCATAATCCCTTTGCATCCCTGCATGTCCTTCCCAGCGCTGGAATCCTCTAAATCCTGGGATTTACATTAAGTTAGGAAGGGTTTTTGTCCGGGTTGGACTCACCTGGGCTGGAGATGGGATCGGATCCGGGATGGATCCCGGAAAAAGGACGCGGAAGCTGCTCCGGCTCGGCGCGGCGGGAATGGAGGAGGATGAGGATGAGGAGGATCGGGAAGCACGCTCTTCTGATCCATCCGGAATCTCCCGGGAAGAGCCGAGCCCGGGATCATCCCGCAGCCTCTGCGGGAAGAGAATGGGATTGAGGATTCGGCTTTGGGATCCAGGAGCCCTTTCCCCGTTCCCGTTTATCTCCCTCCCCGCATCCCGAGGAGATCCCTCTGCATCCCAGCTCCTTCCTCGGGGGAGTTGGGATCGGGATTTCCTTGGCCAGAAATCCAAAAAAACCCCAATAAACGGAAAAATTCCCAAATAAACGGAAAAAATCCCAAATAAACGGAAAAAATCCCAAATAAACGGAAAAATTCCCAAATAAACGGAAAAAATCCCAAATAAACGGAAAAAATTCCCAAACAAACCACCCCAAAAACCGTTTAATCCATGAAATTTAGACTCCAAGACCCGCCCTACACATCCCTAGGATTCCTCCTCCTAGGATTCCAGCGCTTGGAAAGATGAGGAAGAGGAGGGCAGAGGGATTCTGGGAAGCTCCGTCCTTCCCGGGAATGCCGCTGGAGCAGCCRGGAGGGCGAGGGGGATGGGGATGGGCTGGCAGCGCTGATCCCACGAGCGCTSTAGGGCAGGGATGCGGATCCCGGGAATGGCGAGGAATGCTTGGAGCGGGAAAAGCCAGAGGATAATCCCATAAAGGGATGGAGCGCGGGACCCCGGCTCGTTCTCCCTGGAAAAATTGGAAAATCGCCAATCCATGAAAAACCACCCAGGCCGGGCGAGACCCAAACTCCACCTCCGCGCGGCTTTGGGATCGACCATTCCGCCGCTTCCCACGGGGAAAAAAAAAAAACCGGGAAAGCCTCGGCGCCGCCGCCGCCTCTTCCCAACCACCGCGGTTTTCCCTCTTCCCCCCAATTCCCAGCATCCCGGCGGGCGGGGATCCAGCATACCGGGACGGGGCTGCCGGTGAGGGAGCCGGAAGAGCGCTCGGGAGCGGCTCCGGCTGGATTCGGGAACGCCGCGSGGCGATCCCGGCGGGATATCGCGGGGGATGTCGCGGGGCATGTCGCGACACGCCGGTGCTGTCGCGGGCCGGCTGCTCGCTGCCCACCCTCGGCAGCGCGGCGGATCCTCGGAAGCGATACCGATCCCGGTTTTTTCCCGGCTCGGAATTCCGGGCCGGGCAGGTCGGGCCGCGGGAAGGTGGCGAAGAAAGCTTCTCCCACCTCGCGGCTCCCGGGAAATCGCAGCGCTTGGATGCGCAGCCGCGCGCCGCGGCTCGGGCGCTTCCTGCAGAAACCTGCGCCCGGGGAAGGATTCTTTGGGATTTTGGGATGGGCTTCCGGCTCAGGGAATGGTTTTCCAGGCGGGATACGCGTGGATTTTGTCCGCCCCGCGCGAAGCGGAGGGTTCCGCCCCCTCCGTCCCGTCACATTCCAGGGATTTGGGGGATGTGGGACCGTGAGGGGCTCAACATCCACGCTCCCGGCTGCCTTCATCCCGCCCAGCCCTGCTCCTTTCATCCCACGCATCCCGGCTCCCCTCATCCCACCCATCCCGGCTCCCCTCATCCCATCCCCAGAGAATCCCGGCTCCCCTCATCCGGGCCCATCCCTGGAGCATCCTGGCTCTCCTCATCCCATCCCTGGAGCATCCCGGCTCTCCTCATCCCACTCATCCTGGCTCCTCTCATCCCGGCCCATCCCCGGAGCATCCCGGCTCCCCTCATCCCACCCATCCCTGCTCCCCTCATCCCATGCCTGGAGCATCCCGGCTCCCCTCATCCCACCCATCCCTGGAGCATCCCGCCTCTCCTCATCCCATCTCCAGAGCATCCCGGCTCCTCTCATCCCGGCCCATCCCTGGAGCATCCCGGCTTCCCTCATCCCACCCATCCCTGCTCCCCTCATCCCACTCCATTCCCGGAGCATCCCTGCTCCCCTCATTCCGGCCCATCCCTGGAGCATCCCGGCTCCTCTCATCCCACCCATCCCTGCTCTCTTCATCCCACCCATCCCTGCTCCCCTCATCCCACCCATCCCCGCTCCCCTCATCCCACCCCATTCCCGGCCCATCCCGGCTCCCCTCATCCCACCCATCCCTGTTCCCCTCATCCCACCCCATTCCCGGAGCATCCCTGCTCCCCTCATCCCGGCCCATTCCTGGAGCATCCCTGCTCCCTTCATCCCACCCATCCCTGCTCCCCTCATCCCGGCCCACCCTTGGAGCATCCTGGCTCTCCTCATCCCACTCATCCCGGTTCCCCTCATCCCAGCCATCGCTGTTCCCCTCATCCCACCCCATCCCGGCTCCCCTCATCCCACCCCATTCCCGGAGCACCCCTGCGGCACCTGGGGGCAGGASGAAGGCGAATTCCCGCCTCTGGAATGCGCACTCCTGCTCGGGGCCKCTCAGCTCCACGGCGTCCGTCATTCCCGAGCTGCTCCAGGCCTCCTTCCCGCCGCCCACGCGCAGGCGGATCCCGAATCCCGAATCCCCCTGGAGCGTGGGATTCTCCACGGCGAGGCGCAGGGCGTAGCGGCCGCGCTCGTTGAACCTCGCCCTCAGCACCTGGAATCGGAAATCCAGGGATTCCCGCGCGGCCGGCGGCGGGATGGGAAGCTGCCCTTCCGTGGGCGCGCGGCAGGGATTTGGGAATGCTGCAGGCGGCTCATCCGCCGCTGATTCCAGCCGGGAAAACGCCTGCAGGTGCTCCCGGGTTGGCCTCACGTTCCAGAGGGGCGGCGAAGGGGGAGGAATGGCTCGCGCGTGGATAAATCCTTCCCGGAGTTTTCCTGCCCCTCCGCAGGCTCCGMGGTTTGTTTGCCGGGAATCCAGGTAACCGCAGGGAAGGGCTGGCCGCATCCCAGGAAACAGCCGGGATATCCCTGGTGACGGGACGCGCGGGCGGGGCGGGGCCGGGCCCTTTTCCCGGGAAATTCCACCTCGAAGGAGCGCGCTGGAGCCTCCAGGGAATGCCGGATCCTCCAGGGAATGCCGCTTTGGGGCTGGTGGAAGCCCTGAGTGTCGATCCCRTGTTTTCCCGGCCCTAATCCTGCTCCTCCCGCCCCCGTTGGACGTCCTCCGATGGGATCAGGGAGCCCAGTTGGGATCCCRGCGGGATGGGGGTGTCCCGGGAGGCGGGAATGGGCTGGAAAAGGGGAATTAGGGCTCTGGGAGTGCCTGCAGGAGGTCCAGGAGATTTTTGGGATCACCTTGTGGGGTCGGAGCTGCCTGCAAAGGGGTTTGGATCCAAGGCTGCTTTTCCCACCCTGGAGCGCCCATTCCCGGCTGGAATGCGGCTCCCGGCCCAGCATCCCGGSGCTGGTCCCACCAGGGATATTTGGGAATGCACATCCAGCGGAAACCTCATCCTCGCCGGGAGCGCCCCGGGAGATGCCGATCCCCCCCCGCGGAGGCCGGGAACGGCGCGTTCCCACATTTTTCGGGATGAAACGCGAGCCGGAGCCAGGTGGCCCTTCTCTTCCGCAGCTCCATAAAAAAAGATCCCCCACATTCCAAGCCCTTCACGCCAAGGCAAGCCTGAAACAACAGGATTATCCCGGGATCGGGATCAAACAGCGCCGGAGCCGCCGGGGCGCGAAATGTTTGGGATTTGTTGTTATTCCTAGGATGGGAACAAGCCGGACACCTGCAGGGCATGGAGCCACAATCCCTGCCCCAAAATCCCTGCCCSCGAGGATTCCTCTGGATGGAATTCCCGAACAAATCCCGCTCTCCCCACACATCCCTGGAAGGGTCATTGGACGTCCCGGTCTTTCCTGGGATTGTGTTCGGGGAAGAAAGGCGAGGTCCACGTCCCARTTTGAGGAATCGATGCTGGAATTTTCCCTGGATTTAACCTCCCGCCGCGGGGAGGATGCCGCGGAATTCGGGATGAGGATGCCGCGGAAAGCGGGATGAAAACGGGTCAGAATCCAGGGATTTTGGGGCGCTGAGCAGAAGTAAAGGATGCTCCCCTCACCAGCCGGGCTCTGCTTCCCGGGAGGGAGGAATTCCAGGGAAGGATCCCAGCCCGATCCTCAGCTCCCGGCGCTTCCATTAATTCCCTGCCGGCTCCTAATGAGGGAAAATGGGRGCGGCTCCATCCTTAAGGATCCCGCGGAATTTCCTTGTGCAAACACATTCCCGACGTGACAACATCATCGAGGAGCGATATTCCCGGCGTTCCCATCCCGGCCTCATTCCAGCTGGGTTTTCCCGAGCCGCCTCCTCCGCGTCATCCCGGGAATGAGGCAACTTCCCCCAAAAACCCCCAAAATTCCAATTCCCGGAATTGAGGTGGGGGAGGCGGGGTTGGCCCCGAATCCCAAAGGTCCGGTGGGAAGATAAGGATAAAACAGGATCAGTGCACAGGAGGAGAGGCAAAACCGGGGAATTCCCATCCCTGGAAGCGTCCCAGGCCGGGCTGGATGGGGCTGGGAGCAGCCTGGATGCTCCCTGACCTCCCGACAGCCAAAATCCCAAGGCTTGGCTCTTCCCAACAGCCCCTTTTGAGGGGGGAAATGCCCAATTCCTGGAATTCCAGCTCTTTCCAGGGTGTCGGAATGCCCGGAGGGGTTTTGCCATCCCTCCAAAGCTCGCTGCGGGACTCGGGATGGATTCCACCGGGATATTTTCACCTAGGATTGAGGGAAAAAACCCTCCCTGCCATCCTGAATTTCAGCCTCTCTCYCTCCGCGCGCCATTTCCCCCTTCCCGTCTTTCCCGGGAAGCTCTTTCGGGATCCCCCCGGGCGCGTTTTGAACTGACAAACAACCCCAGGGAAGCAGGAAAAAAACCGAATCCCAACRATCCCTGGGGCCGTTTTGTTCCACTTGGGCTAAAAATTAAACTCCGTCTCCAACCTGGATTGGTTTTCCTTGGCTTCGCTCCGCCGTCACGTGCGTGGATTTGTCCTGATTCCAGAGGGTTTTGTTGTTTGTTTTTTTTTTTTTCCCTAAACTTTCCTGCGTGCAGCCTGGGAAAGGTGTGGATGAGGGATGCGTGGGGATGAGGGATGCAGGTGGATAAGGGATTCAGGGGCATGAGGGATGCAGAGGGATAAGGGAAGCGCTCCCAAAACCTTTTCCACCCTTTTCCCAGCGCTCTGGGATCACCCCTCCCCCTCCGTGGGGTCTCAGGGCGGCGTCGCCCCCAAACCGGGAAGGATTTTTCCCCCTCAACCGCAGCCGGGAGCGGGAAAATCCCGACGAATCGCCGAGATTCCCGCACGGGCCCCGCGCCGGGAATTCCACCCGCGCCCAGCCGCCCGTCCCGATCCCGGCGCTTGGAGCCGCCCCCTCCTTCCCGAGCGCCTGAGCCGGGATCAAAGCGCGGCCGGAGCACGGGGTTGGTGGGATTTCATTCCCGGAGCACGGGGTTGGTGGGATTTCATTCCCGGAGCCCGGCGTGGCCCCCAGCCAAGGCCTCCCGGCCATGGAAAGGGATAAAGTTCCCGTTCTCCCGCCGCTCCTCCGCTCCGAACTTTGCTCCCCATCCCTCGGGATCGCGCCCGGGCCGGGATTTAGCCCCCGCTCGCCCAAGCCGCGCTCGCCCCCGGGAGTCTTCCCGGGAGCTTCCCGAGGAAGGGAAGCGGCTGGAAGGAGGTAACTCCGCTCCCGGGGCCTTTTCCCTCTTTCCCCACCCCCTTCCTGTTGTTGTTCCTTCTCCCAGGCTCGGCTCGCCCGCTCCAGGTTGGGAATGCGGGCTCCCGTTCGCCGATCCGACCCCCCCCACCTGCCAAATCCCGGATTTTCCCTTCGGTTTTCCCGGCGGGATGCTCGCCGCGCTCCGCCACGGCCGGGAAGGGGTTTGGGATTGCCGTGCCCCGGATCCCGCTGGATCGCGCGCCGATGGATGCGATCCTAAAAACTTTTCCCTGTTTTTTTTTCCGGGGGCGGGGGGGGGGGGGTGAGCAGCAGGTGCTGCTGCCTTTCCCTGGAAAAGAAGGAGCGGGGATCGGGATCCCAAAAATCACCTCAAACGGCCTTTCCGGGAGAAATAGCTCATCTGGCTTGGATTTGGACATGGAAAAGGGAATTTTTTGGTGCCTTTCTGCCTGCTCGGTTTGGGATCTCCGCGCTGGAATGTTTTCTCCGCGGGCTCCAGCGGCAGGGAAAGGGCTCGGGAAGAGCTGGAGCTCTCCCGGCTCTCCCGGGAAGGAGCGGGGGGGGTGGGAATGGGAACGCCGGAGGGATTTGGGAGGGATCGGAGGGGGTTGGATCGGGATAGAACCGGCCCGAGCCGGGAGGAGGCAGGAAAAGGCGCCCGCGATGGGATCAAATCCTTCCCGAGGGATCTTTCCCTGCCCCGGGCGCTTTCCCGGTGGGATGCCGCGAGCCCGGCGGCCTCAATCCCTCGGGACGAGCCCATCCCGGATTACCCGGGTGGGCTCCTCCCGCGTTTGGAGAGCTGGGGGGCTGGGAAAGCTCGGGAAGTTTTCCAAAGGCTCCCGGCGGGAGCTTTGGAGGGTCCGGAGGGAAGGGATCATCCCTTTATCCCTCCCCGCTGGCAAACTGCTTTTTTTTGGGATGGTTTTTGGGGCCGGAGCGCTGAGTTTGGGGGAAGTCCATCCCATCCCACTCCATCCCATTCCATCCCATTCCATCCCATCCCGGCCGCGCTCCGGAGCCACCTGGATTTGCCGGGAGGGGCCGGGACGGGGGCAAGGAAATGGAATTCGAGGAGATCTGATGGAATCATCCCGCGGCCCGGGGGGCTCCCTGGAATGAGATCGGGATCATTTTCATCAAAAGCCGCGCTCCAGCCATTCCCGGGAGGCAGGATCGGGAAGCGGGAATGAGGCGGGGGGGGGGGGCCGTTCCCTCGCGGCTCCCCTCTCCCCCTCTTCCCGGTGTAATTCCAGCGGCGGGAAGGAGTTTCATGGATGCCATCCATCCAAGGGCCGGCCCTCCTTTCGGGAGAGGTTACGGAGAGGAGCAAAGGGATCGGGTTTCGGGAAAGCCGGGAATGCGGGGGGAGCTGCTCCCGGCGCCAGGAGCCGGCCTGGGTGGGGAGCGCGGCCCGGCCCTGCCGATCCCGCTGGGAATTTGGCACACCTGCCCTTCTCCCGGGATGTGCGGCCCGAGCGGGGAYCCGGGACGGGAAGGAGCTGAAGGATCCGGTTCCATGGGTAGGGATGCATCCCGCTGCTCCAGGTTGCTCCAAGCTGGCCCTGGAGGCTTCCAGGGATGGGGCGGCCGCGGATTTTCTGGGAATCTGCGCCAGGGCCTTGCCATCCTCATGGGGAATGGGGAATGAACCCCTCCTTGTGCCGTGAGAGGCTGAAGGAATAGGGAATTATCCCTTCCCTGTGCCCAGGGAGGCTGAAGGAATAGGGAATTATCCCTTCCCTGTGCCCAGGGAGGCTGAAGGAATAGGGAATTATCCCTTCCCTGTGCCCAGGGAGGCTGAAGGAATAGGGAATTATCCCTTCCCTGTGCCCCGAGAGGCTGAAGATCCTCCTGGAATGCTCCTCCCCAGCCAAAATTCCCATCCCCGTGCCCGGACAATGAGAATTCCATGGGTGTCCAGGTTGGATGTGGCCGTGTCCCATCCCACGGGATCCGGCAGAGGGGCTGGAGGCTCCYGAGCGCCTCCTGGTTCTTCCAGACTTTCCAGGACTGGTGGATCCCAGGAGGAGATGTTTCCCTGGATGGGGCAGCTCCCATCCCGTGAGGAGCTGGAGGAGCTGAGGTCACCTGGTGCTGGTGATCCCATTCCCAGCTTCCAAACCCTGCCTAAATCCCATTCCCGGCTTCCAAACCCTGCCTAAATCCCATTCCCAGCTTCCAAATCCTGCCTAAATCCACATTCCCAACTTCCAAACCCTCCATAAACTCCATCCTCACATTCCAAACCATCCCTAAACCCACATTCCCAACCTCCAAACCCTGCCTAAATCCACATTCCCAACGTCCAAACCCTCCCTAAACTCCATTCCCAACTTCCAAACCCTCCATAAACTCCATCCCCAGATTCCAAACCATCCCTAAATCCACATTCCCAACCTCCAAACCCTGCCTGAATCCACATTCCCAGCTCCCAAACCCTGCCTAAACCCCATCCCCAACTTCCAAGCCCTTCCTAAACTCTATTCCCAACTTCCAAACCCTGCCTAAACCCCATCCCCAACTCCCAAACCCTGCCTAAATCCACATTCCCAGCTTCCAAACCCTCCCTAAACTCCATCCCCAGATTCCAAACCCTGCTTAAACTCCTTTCCCAACTTCCAAACCCTGCCTAAATCCACATTCCCAACTTCCAAACCCTGCCTAAATCCACATTCCCAACTTCC